>CAUYRH010078671.1:0-10775 GCA_963574655.1 Perodicticus potto
GGGGAAAGATCCAGAGCTCCCTCCCTCTCACCTGTTGTCCTGCGAGAGATGGGCTACACGACCATCCTGATCGCCATCTTGCCGATACATTCTCTTTTTGAGTTTTCAAATGCTTTACAGAGAACATTAGGGCAGAAATTAGGAATAAAAAATCTCTTTTTTTTTTTTTTTGAGACAGAGCCTCAAGCTGTCACCCTGGATAGAGTGCTGTGGCATCACAGCTCACAGCAACCTCCAATTCCTGGGCTCAAGCGAGTCTCTTGCCTCTGTCTCCCAACTAGCTGGGACTACAGGCGCCCGCCACAATGCCTGGCCATTTTTGGTTGCAGCCGTCATTGTTGTTTGTTGGGCTGGGGCTGGATTTGAACCTGCCAGCTCAGATGTACGTGGCTGGCGCCTTAGCTTGTTGAGCCACAGGCGCTGAGCCAAAAAAATCTCTTAAATAAACGGTATAGGATTTCAAAGGAAGGGTCTGGTCTGTGTGTTTTGTTCAAGATCTCACATTGTGAAATGCTGCAGGGAGGACAAGACAATTCTAGTAACTTACTTAGTCATCAAGGTCATAAATTAACAACCAGGCAGCCACTGAAAGTTAAGAAATTCTATTGACTTTCTATTGATTTTTCTCTTGGGTTTTGGTCATATTTTTCTTTTTCTTGGCATGGTTAGTAATTGTGATTGGATATTGAACATTGACTCTTTCATTGTCAGCTGGCTGGATTTTGTTGTCTTCCATTAAAGAAACAATTTTGTAAGGCAGTTAGTTAACTTGAGTTTCTGCTTGCCCATTTGTGCATTATTTTTAGAGCTATTGTTAGGGCAGGACTAGATTAGTTTTTACTGTAGGGATAATTTAGTCTTACTGTTTGAAGTAAGGTCCTTCTGGGCTTTTGACTGAATGCTGTGAACAATCAGCAGGATTCTCTTAACTGTGTGAGCTCGGAGAATTGTTAAGCTCATAGCTCACTGGTTGTTCTTTGTGTAACCTTGTTGAGCTTCACTGTATACACATTTCAGTATTCCTTAAAGTCTCAAGGGTATTCCTATGCACATTTATGGAACCCATTTTTCACATAGTTCCATCCACTTAGAACTGACTCTTTTTTCACAAAGTTCCATCACTTGGAACAATATCCAACTTTCCCCAAACTCCAGTCTTTGTCTCTTCAACATAACCAGACTTCCATGCTCTACTTAAGATCTCATCTCTGATCCATGGTTTGGAATGTGGTTTTAGGCAAAGTCCTGGGATGGTTGTAGTGCTCATTCGTTTTGTTACTTTTCTGAGGGACTATGGTCTTATAGTGTTGCCCCTTGTCTATAATCAGCTGTTCAATGAAATTTGTCCAGTTTCCTAGTTATTTTTGGTGGGAGAGTTAATCTGGTTCTTGTTATTTCATTATGAGTGGAAACAGAATTTCCTATTTTTTAATAAGATATAAAATTGCTATTTAATTTTGTTCTGTCATGTGGTTATCAAATTGTCCTAGCCCCATTTTTTGAATACATAATTTGTTTAGTTATTTGTAATGCCAGTTCTGTCATTTATCAAGTTCCTGCAAATATTTAAGTCTGTTACTAGACTTTCTGCCTTGCCCTATTAATCTTGTGTTTATTCGTATAGTAGCATTATACTGTTTAATTGCTGTGGCTTTATAACACCTCTTGATATCATACAGAGTGAGTCCCTACTCCTAATCTTTGCCATTTATACACACTGTATAACTCCTTTTACATTTTTCTTGATGAACTTTTTATCTATTTGAATTAGATTGGGGTAAGAAGTAAAAACAGGCCAGTAATTGTGTTTTTGTCCTTGAATTTTTAGGTGATGAAGTTACTTTTTCAATTAACAGGTGAAAAGGTATTAACTATAATGTTTTTTCCTAAAATTAAAACTACGTAAGTGGTACTTTTATTACTGTAACTTTAAGAACATTGATAATAGCTAACTTATTTAGTATTTACTGTATATTAGATTCTGTTTCAAGCACTATAATATACTATGTCACTTAATTCTTATGCCTCTTAATTGTTTATTCCATCTTTTAGAAGCTAGAATTAAGGCTTATGGGTGACATAATTAGTTAAGTACAGAGCTCGTATAGGAACCCAGGTATTTCGGGCTCCAGCTAGTCTTAACTGCTCTGTCAACCCGCTCAGTAGGCCTCCTGTGTATTTACAGATAGAGCAGATGTCTCAAATTCTAAATACTGACTAAACTTGGCAAAATTCTTACCAGAGAGGTTTTTCAATGGGAAACATGATAAAAACAAAACAACTTTCCTCTTAGATTTTAAGACAAAAGCATAGTATATTATGTAGTCATACTTCAGAGATATTGCAGATTTTGTTCCAGACTACCCTAAGAAGGCAAATATTGAAGTAAAGAGAGTCACACATTTTTTTTTTGTTTCTTAGTGTATATGAAAGGTGTTTATGTCATACCATAGCTAAGTGTTCAATTGTATCATGTCAAAATAAATAATATATATACCTTAAGTAAAAGATACTCTGTTGTTACTCATCTGAGCCTTCAGTGAGTTATAAATCTTTTTAGAGGCAGAGGGGCTTATCTCAATTTGATGGCTGTTGATTGACTGATCAGGGTGGTGGTTGCTTAAGATTGAGGTGGCTATGGCAATTTTTTAAAATAAGACAACAGTGAATTTTGCTACGTCTATTGACTTTTCCTTTCACAAAAGATTTCTCTGTAGCATGGAGAGCTATTTGATAGCATTTTATCCATAGTAGAAGTTCTTTCAAAATTGGAGTCAGTCCCACTAAACCTTGCTGATGCCTTATCAACTAAGTTTACATAATATTCTAAATCCTTTGTTGTCTTTTCAACATGTTCACAACATCTTCACCAGGAGTAGATTCCATGTCAAGAAACCACCTTTCTTTTTTTTTTTTTTAAATTGTTGGGGATTCATTGAGGGTACAAGAAACCAGGTTACACTGATTGCATTTGTTAGGTAAAGTTCCTCTTACAATTGTGGCTTGCCTCCAAAAGGTGTGTCACACACCGAGACCTCATTCTCCTCCTTTCTTCCCTCTCTCTGCTGTCTTAATCCCCCACCCCCACCATGTCTTTAATTGTCATTAATTGTCCTCATATCAAAATTGAATACATAGGATTCATGCTTCTGTATTCTTGTGATGCTTTACTGAGAATAATGTGTTCCACGTCCATGCAGGTTAATACAAAAGCTATAAAGTCTCCATTTTTTTTGAGAAAGAGCCTCAAGCTGTCACCCTGGATAGAGCGCTGTGGTATCACAGCTCACAGCAACCTCCAATTCCTGGGCTCAAGTGAGTCTCTTGCCTCCGCCTGACAAGTACCTGGGACCACAGGCTCCCGCCACAACGCCTGGCCATTTTTTGGTTGCAGCCATCATTGTTTGGGGGTCCTGGGCTGGATTCGCACCTGCCAGCTCAGGTGTATGTGGCTGGTGCCTTAGCCCATTGAGCCACAGGCGCCGAGCCATAAAGTCTCCATTTTTTTAATGGCTGAATAGTATTCCATGGTATACATATACCTCAGCTTGTTAATCCATTCCTGGGTTGGGGGGCATTTAGGCTGTTTCCACATTTTGGCAATTGTAAATTGAGCTGCGATAAACAGTCTAGTGCAAGTGTCCTTATGATAAAAGGATTTTTTTCCCTTCTGGGTAGATGCCCAGTAATGGGATTGCAGGATCAAATGGGAGGTCTAGCTTGATCAAGAAACCACTTTTTAAAAAAAATTTCCAAATATTAAAGGGGTGCAAATGTTTTTGTTACTTGTATTACTTTTATAATGTTTGAGTCACAGCTGTAAGTATGTCCAGCACCCAAATGGGGTTTATTGTACCTGTTATGTGGGTTTTTGTGCTTCTCCTCCTTCCCTCTCCCCGCTGCTTGATTTCCAGTGAGTTTTACTTCCCTATATGCACATATGTGCCTATTGGTTAGTTCCAATTTAATAGAAAATACATGTGGTTTTTGTTTTTCCATTCTTGAGATACTTCACTTTGGATAATGGTCTTCAGTTCCATCCAAATTGTTGGAAAAGGCATTAATTCATCCTTTTTTATGCCTGAGTAGTACTCCATGGTATACATCTACTACATCTAGTTAATCCACTCATGAATTGGTAGGCACTTGGTTTGATTCCCCCCTTTGCAGATGTGAATTGTGCTACAATAAACATTCAAGTGAAGTTGTATTTTTTTTCTTTTTGTATTAAATCATAGCTGTGTACATTAATGCAATCTGAAGTTGTATTTTTGATAAAATGACTTCTTTTCCTGTGGGTACATACCCAGTAGTGGGAATGCTGGGATGAATGATAGGTCTACTTTTAGTTCTTTGAGGAATCTCCATACTGTTTTCCATAGAGCTTGTACTAAAATCTGTAGTACTACCAAAAGTGCGAGCATTACTTTTTCTCTGCATCCATGCCAACATTATTGTTTTTGGACTCTTTAATAAAAACCATTTTTTCTTTTTTGAGGCAGAGTCTCACTTTGTTACTCTTGGTAGAGTACTGTGGTATTATAGCTCACAACAACCTCAAACTCTTGGGCTCCAGTGATCTTCTTGCCTCAGCCTCTGAGTAGCTGGGACTACAGGTGCCTGCCACAACACCTGGCTATTTTTAGAGACAGGGTCTTGCTCTTGCCAAGGCTGATCTTGAACTCCTTAGATAAGGCAATCCACCTCCCAGAGTGCTGGTGTTACAGGCGTGAGCCACCACACCTGGCCTCTTTAATAAAAGCCATTTTAAGAGGGGTAAGATAATGTGGTTTTAATTTGCATTTCCCTGATGATTGGCAACACTGAGCATTTTTTCATATGTTTGCAGACCATTTCTCTGTCTTTTGGGGGGCTATTTGTGTTTTTCTTGCTGACTTTTTGGAGTTATTTGTAGATGCTGGTTATTAGCCCTTTATTGGATGTATAGTTTGCAAATGTTTTCTGCCATCCTGTAGGCTGTCTATTTGCTCTGCTGATTGTTTCCTTAGCTGTGCAGAAGGCTTTTGATTTAATCAAGTCCCATATTTAGTTTTGTTATTGCTGTAATTCCCACTGGGGTCTGAGCCATAAATTCTTTGCTTAGGACAATATCTCAAAGAATTTTTTCTACATTTTCTTCTAGAATTCTAATGGTTTTATGTCTTACACTTAAATCTTTTGTCCATCTTGAATTCATTTTTATGAGTGGTGAGAGAGCTGGATCCTGTTTCATTCTTCTGCATGTGGCCATTCAGTTTTCCCAGCATCATTTATTGACCAGATCTTCTTTTCTTCAGTGCATGTTATTCTCTGCTTTGTCAAAGATCAGTTAATTATAGCCAGATGGTTTTATATGTGGGTTCTCTATTCAGTTGTTCTATGTCACTATTTTTATAAACAATACCATGCTGTTTTGGTTACTATAGCCTTGTAGTAAAGCTTGAAATCTGGTAATGTGATGCCTCCAGATTTGTTCTTTTTGCTTAAGATTGCTTTGGCTGTTTTTTTCTGGTTCTAAATGTAGCATAGAGTAGTTTTTTCTTAATCTATGAAATATCTAAAAAATATGGTATTTTGATGGGGATTGCATTGAATCTATAAATCACTTTGGGTGGTGTAGACATTTTAGCATTATTGATTCTGTTCCATGACCAGATATTTTTCCATTTGTTTATGTCATATGCAATTTCTTTTCTTTTCTAATCTTCTCCTTGTTGAGAGCACTGAATCGTGACCTCTAGACCATCCCGGAGGTCACTTCTCCTTGTAGAGATCTTTTACTTCCTTGGGGAAATACAGAGGATGCCAAAAAGATGTATACCCATTTAGAAATGAGAAGAAACTGTACTAAATTTGTAATACTCAAGTCATGTTTGACTTCTGCAGTTATAAGACACGCTCAATATGACTGTGTTCATCTTTGTTGTCAGTATATTGAGTATTACTGTACTCAATATACTCTACTGCAATCACTGAACTGGGACCTTCATGAAAATACAGTAAGGGGCTTCCAGCCACAGTTCATCAAAGAGTAACACAGTCATATTGAACATGTCTTATAACTGCAGAAGTCAAACATGACTTGAGTATTACAAATTTAATACAGTTTCTTCTCCTTTCTAAAAATGGGTATACATCTTTTTGGCATCTTCTGTATTTCTCCAAGGAAGTAAGTCAAGTATACTCAAGTCCCAGGTGTTTTATTTTCATTATAGATTTTGTGAATGGCACTGAGTCTTTGATTTGACTCTCAGCTTGACTGTTACTAGAGTTCCCTGGAATAGACAAAGGGCTGCTATTTGTGGAGAAGTAGTATGGCATTGGCTTTCTCAGCTCTGGGCCGGTGGCTATGGAGAATGACCCTAAGGGGCTGGAAGTAGTATGGCTTTGGCTTTCTCAGCTCTGGGCCGGTGGCTATGGAGAATGACTGTAAGGGGCTGGAAGCCCCTTACTGTATTTTCTTGAAGGTCCCAGTTCAGTGATTGCAGTAGCTCTTGGGCTCATTAAGGTGGAAAAGCCCCCATCAGTTGACTACCCCAAGTGTGAGGGAAAGAGAAACAAAATCCCTACCTACGCTCTTTGTCAGGCTCCAAGCTTCTCTGGGTTGATCTCTGCTTATATCTTTTTTCTTCCTGTTCTGCTTCACAGTTTCTTTCTGTGAAATCTTGGGCAGACTCTGGAAACTTTTCCCATGAACTATCCCTGAGCAGTGCCCTTTTCCTCCTCTGCTTTATCTGAAACCCTTCCTCCCTCCAGTGTCATCTGGCAACACTCTTCTCTAGTTGGTATCTTTCCCCCTTTCAAGAAAACCTTTTCTTTGTTCACCCATAAGAAGCAAGTCCTCATCTTTTCTCAAAGATAAATCTCAAGTTTTATCATGAGATTGCAGCAATTTAGTCACATCATCATGCTCCACTTCTAATACTATTTCTCTTGCTCTTTCCATAACATCTGCAGTTACTTCCTCATGACCCCCTCACAAACATCCATGAAGATTGGAATCAACTTCTCCCAAACTCCCGCTAATGTTGTTATTTTGACCTCCTCCCCTAATTAATGAATATTCATAATGGCATCTAGAAAGAGGAATCATTTCCAGAAGGTTTTCAATTTTCTTTTCCTCAGATACATCAGAGTAATTACTATCTATGGCAGACATAACCTTATGAAATATATTTCTTTCTTTTTTTCTTTCTTTCTTTCTTTTTTTTGTTTTTGCAGTTTTTGGCCAGGGCTGGGTTTGAACTCACCACCTCTGGTATATGGGGCTGGCACCCTTCTTGTTTGAGCCACAGGCGCCACCTTGAAATATAATTCTTAAGTTATAAGACCTGAAGGTCAAAATCACTTCTTTTTCAATGAGCTACAGAATGGAGGTTATGTTAGGAGGCATGAAAATAACATTAATCTCCTTGAACATCTCTGTTAGTATTCTTGGGTAACTAGGTTGCATTACCAATGAGCAGTAATATTTTGAAAGGAATTTTTTTTTCTGAGTGGTGGGTTTCAATTGTTGGCTTAAAATATTCAAGAAGCCATGCTGTAAACAGATGTCATCTAGCCTTTCTTATTTCATAGAATACAGGCTGAGTAGATTTAGCATAGTTCTTAAGGGCCCTAGGACTTTCAGAATGGTGAATGAACACTGCCTGCAACTTAAGGACACCATCTGCATTAGCCCCTAACAAGAGAATCAGCTTGTTTTTTGATACTTTGAAACCAGGCATTGGCTTCTCCTCTCTAGCTATGAAAGTTCTAGATGACATCTTCTGCTAATAGAAGGATGGTTTATCTAGATTGAAAATCTGTTATTTAGTCTCAGCTACCTCCCTCAATGATCTAGATAACTTGCTGCAGCTTCTACATCAACACCTGGTCTACCTTACACTTTTTTGTTATAGAAATGACTTCTTTGCTTAAACTTCATAAACTAGCATCATGTTTTTCTTCTGTAGCCTTTTTTTTTTTTTAACCCTTCTCAGCCTTCATAGAATTGAAGAGAGTTAGGGCTGTTGGTATATATATAATTTATACCAATCTAATCTTTAGTATAGATTAGGTTTCATCTTATAAGGGAATGTTGTGGCTGGTTTGATCTTCTGTCCAGATCACTAAAACTTTCTCTGTATTAGCAATAAGGCTGTTTTCTTTCACTGTTAATGTGTTCATTGGAGTAGCACTTTTAATTTCCTTAAAGAACTTTTCCTTTCTATTCACAACTTTGCTTAGTGTTTCGTACAACTGGCCTAGCTTTTGGCTTTTTTCAGTTTTTGATGTGGCTGCCTCACTAAGCTTAATCATTTCTGGCTTTTTGTTTAAAGTAAGAGACATGCAATTCTTCCTTTCACTTGAATGCCCACAGGTCATTGTAGAGTAATTAGTTCACCTAATTTCAATATTGTTATATTTCAAGGAATAGAAGGCCTGAGAGAGGAAGAGAGACGGGGAATAGCCAGTTGGTGGAGGACTCAGAACACACACAACAGTTATCAATAAGTTCCTTGACTTCTTTTGGGTGTGGTTTGTGCTGCCCTAAAACAATTATAATAGGAACATCACAGATCACTGATCACAGTTCACAGATAAAATAATAATGAAAACGTTTGAAATATTTTGAGAATTGTCACTATGTGACATAGAGACACAAAGTAAGCACGTGTTGTGTGAAAAATGATGCTGGTGAATTACTTTTTTGATGCAGAGTTGCCACAAACTTTTAATTTTTGAGATACACACCGTCTGCAAAACACAGTAAAGTGAAGTACCATAAAATGCAGTTACACCTGTTTATTAGTAGGCATTTCTAGCAAAGCCTTCTATAATCTTTAGGTTAACAAGGAACCAACTATCAAATGGCTATCTAGTTCTCTCATAGATACTGACAAATATCCACATTCTTTCATCTAAAAAGGCATGAAAAGTTTGAGTTGTTATAGGACATTTTAACATCAGGGAGCCATGTATATCTTTTTGCATCTAATAATATAGAAATGAAAATCTTGCATTGACTCATAGGATAATAATTGTGACAGAGGCTTTCTGAATTATGCTTGTGAAATTTACATATGTTTATGTTTTCTTCCATACTGTGTAATGTGGTGATGCAACTGTTTAGGCAATTTAGCTTGTAGGAGGTCAGACTTATATGATTTATTGCTCAATAATATATCTATATTGGGACACTGCAGAATTTTATCTGCTGTCATTACAAGGCCCAGAGCCAATTCACTTTTGTCTGCTAATATGGTAGATTTTAAGAAAATATAGCCAAAGTTGCATATGATTCATTTCATATTTCCCTTGTGATTAGTTTTAATACTTTAATGTGATAGTAGCTGTGATTGATGCTATTGAAATGTTAGTTCACCTAGCTCATCTGTATAGCTATGGACCCCCCCAATATACTACATCAATTTCATGTTATGATTGTTAACAACAATTTACTGATTCATGGAGATTAAGTGCCTTGTTCAGAAGTACAAGTGGTGAGAACTACAAATTACCCCTGATATTCTGGCTTTAGTCCCAGAAGAGGATGGGGTCACTCTCATTCCTTCATTCATGTATTCATTTGTTCATTCATACATTTCACATACAAAATTTTTTGATACCTATGATGTATCAGATATATTAATAAGCAAACCCAATCAGAATTCCAGCCTTGTAGAGCTATATTTCAGTGAGGCAGAAGGGAAACAGGGGGAGATGATGTAAAAAGTAAGTTCTATAGTATATTAAGAGGTAATAATGTATAATTGCTAAAAAAAGAGCATTGACGGGGAATTAGGAGTATCTATTTTTATACCTTTTGGGAGGGAAAAACAAATTAATCTTTCAATTAACTTTATCTCAAAGATTATATTAAATGGACAGGTTTTATCTTAAACCTTTCCAAGTAGATAGCTTGGAACACATCATGTTCTGCTCTTTCCATATCTCCCCACTGCTCTAAGAAGCAGTGTTATAAAGAGTGGCTAAATTGTGTTATCAACTTACAGAATACTACTTAATTAATTATATAGTTTAACTGTGGTTCAAATCTGATAGTGTCGTAGACCCAACCACTCCTTACAGTGAGTTTTCTTTGTATTTTGGTAAACCCTTTCATGCTCCAGTGGGGTTGAGGGGTGTCAGGAAACTCATCCTTTCCACTGTTCTTTTAGCTTTGGGGGTAAGCAACTTGCCCCTGAGAAGCGCACACACAACACATGCTCACACGCATACACACAATATTGTGCAGCAGGTAATTCCTTTCATTCAAATTACTGATAGTGTCTTCTCCACTGCCAGAGACGAGGGCATAGTATTGGGGAAAATTAGGGATTTCAAGGAGGAAGGGATTAGTATCGTGGGCTTTTGTTACCATGATAAGATTGATAGTTGGAAGGAATTGTGGAGCAGTCCCAGCTGGGATCAGCAGGAAGAGAGGGGAGGAGAGGGAAGTCCATATTCTCAGAGGAGGGTTCTTCAGTCATTGTGATGTTGCAAGTCATCACTCAGTATATGCGTTTTTTTTTTTTTTTTAAATTATTTTTTATTGAGTCATAACTGTGTGCAATAGTTCAGGCTTGGAGTACAGTGTGCGGGCTTCCCATACACTTGGAGTACAGTGTGCGGGCTTTCCCATACAGGAAATATTTTTATCAACCTGATTAATGTAACATTCATGATATAATATTTTTGATATTGTAAGTATCTCTTTGCTTTGTGTTCAGAAAAGTCCTTTGAAATTTGAATGCTTGACCCTGTTTCTCCTTTCTTTTAAGCAGGGAAGA
>CAUYRH010078673.1:0-98491 GCA_963574655.1 Perodicticus potto
CCACCACCTGCTCCACCCTCTTTAATTGCCTGTTCTCCTCCTTTGTCATATAATTCCCTTTTCTTCGCATCAGAGAGAACTTCATAAGCTTGAGAAATCTGTTTAAACTTCTCGCCTTCATTTGGATTCTTATCAGGGTGGTACTTCAAGGCCAGTTTTCTATATGCCTTCTTCAATTCTTTGTGAGTGGAATTGGGCTTGACTATCAAAACATCATAGTAAGTTGTTTCTTTCACCATTTTCTACAGCCAGTGAGAGGGCAGAGGCCCACACAGTGGAGTGGAAAGGAGTGCTTAGCTGTGCACTACTCCGGCAGCCGCCGCTCTCCGCCTCCCACTGAGCATTCTGGAAAGTTCCAAAATGTTAAATATTTTGTTGAAAGGCTTATATAAAATATATGATGATGACACTCTTTTCAGTCAACCAATATTTATTGAGTATCCCCTAAGGACTAGATTCTGTGTTTGTATCACCTAAAAACATACAAGCATATGTCATTAAAGATAATACTCCATAACTTAGAAGGCAGTTCCATCCATATCCTTTACTGTAAGGAGGGAGTGATCCTCATTGTATGCATGTGTGGGGTGAGCCAGAGGTGCAAATATGCACACACCCAGGGTGCTAAATTGAGTTTGGAGCAAGGTATTTGAAGACTGGTTGAAAATGGCCTCCAGGTGATTCTGATATAGCTACCCACGCCTTATAGAAATCATCAGATCTACTGGACTAAAAAGAACCTGTCAAAGTCCCATGAGTTAAGTTTGCTGTGATTTATTCTTGGGGGAGTCCATAGAGAATCTTGAATATCCTCACCTTCCTTTCAAAGTTTTTAATAAATTTTAATTTCTTGTAAGAGATGGAGACTAAACTCAACCAACATAATTTGGAGTATACTCCTCACCTAGATGTTTAAGTACCAAGATTTTGTCCATATTTCTTCCGGTATTCTTCCTTTTCCCAATTTTCAGCAAAGACTGTGAATAATGGCTTTGAGTATGCTACAAGTTTTAAACACTCTAACCCTGTAGCAAATGTATTCACACAATCCATTGTGAACTTTTCACTTCACCCACCTGTGAGAAGACATTAAAAAATAATACGTAGCTAGCTTTCTTTGTATGATAACTGTTCATCTTTGGCACTTAAGACTGAAGGAAAATGATGTCTTATTTAGAAGAGAATGTTTTAAAACTTAATTCTACCTGGTAACTTACTCATTCTCTCTCTCTAAATAGCCCTCTCACTTAATTACAGTTATAGGATTTGTATTTCTGGGGTATCAGGGTACCAGATACTAAATTATTAGGAAACCAAGGCTAATAAATATTTTACAGTGCATCATAATCTGTTAAGAAATCAAGTGGATGAAGTTAGCTATCTTATGTGTAGTTTCCAGCTGGAAGACCTGACCCAGATGTAGACATTCATCCTTTAAGATTACCAGTATCTTTTGTTTACTTATGAAGTAACAGGAGCATGGAATAGAAGGTGTTAGATCTAGGATTCAAACCTAGGGAGTCTGAGTTCAAAATCCAAGTTCTTGAAATGACAAAACCTCATGGAGTGGAAATGTAGTAGCGGTAGTGTTTCAACTATGTCACTTTAAAAACACACCTGTTCACGCATTGATTGAGTCATTCATTCAGTAAATATGAGTGTCTTCAAACTGTAAGATGGGTGCTAGGCTACGGCTAGACATTGGATGTCTTCATTAGGAATCCATATTTGAGAAATTCTAACTTGGTAGATAGTTGTTTCCCATTCTCTACATTGGGATTTAACTCTTTCAATGTTTTTTTTTTTCATTTATTGGTTATGAAAATAGAGCACACTTTTATCATTGATCTCACAGCTTACTTTGTTTTTTTCAGGAAGGTTGGTAGTAGCAATGATGGTGGTGGTGATAAAAAAAAATCTGTCCAAGAAAAGAAAGGACCTCATTGTATATTCTCATTAAAAAAAGGTTATCTGCCTGCAAATGTTGTAATTTGGACCAAAAGAAAAGGGAATATCTTTACAAATAGTCTGTGGCACAATCTGTAAGCAAAGGACTGTAGATCTGCAGCTTCCTCACATCTATATGTCCATGGAGGTAGGGCCTCCTTCACCAAATTCCCATCACGGCCACCAGAAACCACAGGGCCTGGCAGGGAATATGCTCAGTTACAATCTCTTAAATTAATGAACAAAGAATTCTCTGTCACACATAGAACTAAGTGAAATCAGCCTATGGAATTGTGCCATTGTCATTCAAATTTGTTGATAATTTGTTAGTTTCTTGGCAGAGTCCCCAGTTCTGTTGAGTCTCTAAGACTTCTCAAAAAGGCAAAGAAAGTGATTTCCTAGCCTCAGGGACTTAAAGAAAATTCAAAGAACAGAAGCATCCCTTGTCATTCAACGATTTTTATGAATTTTAGAGGTTCCTTCTTTTCTCAGGATTAATCTAAGCGTAAATAGGATTAGGTGACATTGTTTGCATTTGTTAGGTAAAGTCCAAATTCTCTTTGAGCCCTTCACCAGGAGGTGAATTTTGGAGGTTCTTGAAAGGGATTGACACTAAACTTGCTTATCTATACTCTACAGAACATACTCCCATCCCACATTGGAATATCAAGGATTTTGTCTTTATTTTCCTGGCATTTGTCCTACTCCCAGTTTTGCACAGGGAAGTATGAGTAATGGTTTTGTTATCATCTTTGTTTGACTTTGACAGAGTACAGAGATAAAGGTACTCAGTCTACTGCATTCTCCTTCTCACCTCACCCCCCTTTGAGAATACATTCTTTAAAAATATAATCTGCTTGGTGTAGCCACATACAGAGATAGAGTAGTATGTCCATTGTTGGCCACCTCCCTGTATTCCTCCTTAAGTTGACCTAATTTTCATAGACTGGACATAACCACACACATGTACATATCAGTAGAGTAGGCCTAGTTCATTACGTTGACCACCGGTCCTATATGTGGACCAGTTCATTACAGTACCTTAGGGGATCAACTTGCAGAACTCTAGTTTATTAGAGATTAGAGTTCCCCTTATTATAATAACTATCCATCTATTGGCATTTAAGATTTAAGTTACATGTATGCATGCACACAGAAAAGTCAGCCTTGAAATGCATGGGATAAAAATCTTAATCCTACTTCACAATTAGTTTAACTCAATTGGGAGGCAGAGCATTACAGTGCTTACCAGGACACCTCATAAAAATTATGTAACTATTTCATGCTTGGGTCTCCTCTTCTGAAAAATGGTGCAATAATAGCTATCTAGTTTGTTATTATGAGGAGTTAAATGAGTGGCAATCTCCTACACGGCAATCTCTTACAGCAATGACTTGCATATAGCCAAATATATTAAAGCATGAAATAATTAAGTCATTGAAATACTAAAATGTATGCTTGCATGTCTAAAAGTCTTCCTCTCAGTGATACAATGTGGTTCACAAGAAGTTATCCTGATGTAGGCCTGTATAGTATCAATGAAAGGTGATTTTCAACAAAGGGGGACATATTTACACATATAGTTTATGCTAAGTATACTACCAAATTTTACATGTGATCTATTATAAATTGAAAATGTGGACTTCCTCACATTTCTTAACATATAAACATAAAAATTATTTTTTGTGACTTATTTTGTCAATAAAAGATAAAGTATAAGCATTTAAATAGTGCAAAAAAATTAAAATATTGAGAGAAGCATGTCATGTGTGTACTTGGGTCTGGTATTCATATTTCATACTTTGCATGGTTTAGTAACACTACAGAAAAATAAATTTAATAGAAAGGCCAATGCATGATCCACAATTCATCCTATCTCAATTCCCCCAAGTTTATTTGCAAGTAATCATTTAAGTTTTTCACTTTCCCTTATATAGAATGTCAAAAAGTTAGTTGCAAAAGAGTTTTCTACCAAATAACAGCACGCTCAGGCATTGGATTTTCCTGGGGTCTTTTCATATTCAAGGTTAATGCAAAACTCTCCTCCCATTGTAAGTGGCAATGAGGGATAATCAAATTGCACTTGAGGCAGCTCTATTTTAACATTTCATAAAAGTTCAGTACAGGGTCCATGGAAACATGACGTTCGCTCAGTTTGAATCAAAAACGTTATGTGCATTGGTTTGAAAACTACGAAACTGTTCTCCAGGCCCACTGTGCAGTTTTTCTGGCATTAAAAGTCTGGTTTTGCCTGAGAGCTCAAAGCTATTAGTTTAGAATATTTAATCCTTGCCAGACAGACTAAGATTATAATCATGTTTTAAATTAATTTCTGTAAACAAAACGAGGAGTGACAACGTACCTTTCCCTTTCCATTTACATATATATATATTTTTTTTTAAATGAGGATACATTTTATTCTATAGAGTGACTACTACGGGTGCATCACACACTACTTTTCCCAACATTAAAAATCTCAGGATTTAAAGCCAAAAGGACCAAGAGGTCCTTCTAAATATAAATCCCTTCAAAAAAAGGTTATGCAAATAGGATCTTAAGCAGTGTTGAAATCATGGAGATGACAAGGAGCTGAAATCTAGGTAAAAGTTTGAAAATTGACTTAAGTCAATAGATTTTTCCATTATTATGCTTTTTGATAGTATGTTAATTAAGAAAGAGGCTTTCTCTCTCAAAAGGACATGATGCTAGACATTTATTTGTATGTACACATATCCATATATCTGAATTATTTTACCTACTGGAACACCTGATGTCTGAGCACCAAGTCACACATGATAGGTAATTAAAGAAGAACAGTTGAATAAAAAAAATCTCAAAATCGACTTCAAGCCAAATGAGAACTGCAAAGATTTATGATAATTGATAATATGAGATGGCTTCATGACAGATGTTTCATGAAGGCTCTGGTGGATGGGAACCCCTTGTTTTGTCTTTTAGTAGAATACACAGAGAAATTACCTGACATATTGAACATTCATCTATTCCAAAGTACAGAGTAAATATTCTGTAGATATACTTCATTCCCATGTTTTAATTTTTTTAAGTTCCTTGTTTTTCCTTAGTCTCCTAGTGAAGATCATTTCCCCATTTTTTTAAGAGAGAAAAGGGAAAAAGGAGGGTTGAATAAGCCTTCCTGGCAGCAGATTTTTAACTTACACACTCAAAGACTTTATCCCAGATTGAATCTCAGACTCTGCTAATCCTCCACAATTTTTTTCTAAAAACTTCTCAAATAGACCACATCTCCTCTTATTTGATCACAGAATCTTGTTTAAAAATGTTTAAGTATGCAATTTCACAGCAGGTAAGTCAAGATGCAACCTGAGACAGTTCCCATCTCTTCTCCACAAACACTTCAAAAAATGTTTTGACCTGTGGTGATTTACTTTTCTCTGAAACTCCAATTTTAATTATATTAGCAACATACCACTTAGCATTAATTGCTTAGCATCTTGTAAATTTCCTCTGCTAGAATGAACCAGAAAGCTCCTGTGATCCCTGGTGCTTAGTAACTTTATTTCTTCTTTCTTTCTAGCCCCAAACAGATAAATAACACTATTCATTCAATTTAATACTCGATTATTTTTTTCTGTTATATGCCAGGTGCAACATAGGCCACTGCACTACTTTAAGAATGAGAAGAGTAGTTAAAAAATTCATAAAAGGGGACTTCTGGTGATGCTCTCAAACAATTTAGCCCAGGAAGCTCAATCTTTTAAAGGCAATTTTAGGGTGATTTCTTCCTGAAAGATGCTTTTGGGGAAGATACATTCCTATGAAAATGAAATGAGCCCCTCTGTAGATGAACTGAATTTGTCATGCAGCCATTTGCGAAGTGTTATCTTTCTCGTAATCCCATTCTCCATTTCTCCTTCCTATGTTGACACTGTTATGAGAATTATTTTTTAAATAGACAGAAGTGATTTTAATAGTAAGTGCTAAATATGCTGGTATTTTAAATTAGGCTATTGCTCATTTTAGCATTTTCATTTTTTGTCAATGAAAGGTAAGAAACAACAGCAACAAACCTTATAAAGACAATTTTTATTTCCCACTACACAGGTACGGACAGCTTCCTCTCCTCCCTTCTTAAGCCATCTTTGACCCTACAAGCTGCCATTATAACCTACAAATAACTCAGGCAGGACCACATAATGGCTTCTTCTCGAACTCACTCCTTTTTCCTATCTTTTAGACAAATCACAAAAGCAGGATCATAAAGAGTAAGCAGAGTGTAGTGACTTCAATTCCAACAGGCCCTCAAAATGCACTCAATTTCATGCTTCTCTGATCAGCTTTATTTATAAGAAAATAGATCTCTATGAGCAAATACTTGGACTTCATCTGCCAAAAAAAATCTCGGCAATATTATTTTTGGGCACTTCATAAAAAATCTGATGTTTTCATTTTTACCAATATTGGGAATATCTCAGTAATATCTCAAAATACAGTTTGAAACATCAATAAAATGTGTATTTCTGTATATTTACAGGAACCCATTTTTCCAAAATGCATGTATATTTAGCAAAGCCCACTAGAAGCTATCAGAGGTTTTCTGCATAATTTGAATTATCATAAATATAATCGAAAGAAATCACCATTACTACCTTTTATGTTTTAATGCTAATTATTTGTGCTTAAAGATTCCTAAAGCTTTCAAAATGTTTTGCAAACTTCTATATAAGAATGAATTTGAAAAGTAGAATGGCTGTAAATTCAGGTATCTGCAACACATGGATGACCACAAATTATGATGATGTTAGAACCTCTGTATTTATTCTTTATTGGTGAGAAAAAGAATTAGGAACGGTAACAAAAATAAAATGATAAACAGCTATTGACATCTAGAGTTCTGAGCATTAAAATGTCTGATTAATTTCATTTTACTTGAATCACCCTTTCCTTCTATTAAGAAAGATTTGAATGATTTGTTGGCTGCTGGTTCGGTGGTGGTAATGTGGGAAAATCATACAATTTCACAGTCACAAGCCCTTGAGGCTTGCTACTAAAACCATTGTGATTCTTTAAAAAAAAAAAAAGTCAAATTGCCTTGAGGCCTCACTTTTCTGAACCTCAAAAGGACATTTAATAATATTATATTCAATCATACTAAATTGCTGATTTTGTGACTACACAATGGTCAAACATCACCAATTTCATATAATTCACCCTACACCTCATTGAGCAGTCACAGGTGACAATGTCTGAGAAAATACTCATGAAGTGGAAAGGTTCATGGAAACCTAAGAAGTCATGCACTTGAAATTAAAGTTCTACTTATTCACTAAAGTTATACTTATGCACAGAAGTGAATCCCAGCACTTCTTATTGGAACTCAGGGAGAGGGAAGATGTATTTTTTAAGGTGTACATGGTTGTAGGACAGGACACATCCTCAGTGTTTGTAACACAGACATCGTGAGATACATAGAAAGAACCTGTTAGTCTGTCTATTAACATCCCCATTATCTTATACCGTTGACCTTTGAACAAGGTGGGGGTTGGGGTACACATCAAAAATCCACATACAACTGCTGTCTCTCCCCCAAGTTAACAACTAATAGCCTACTATTTACCTGAAGCCTTATCAATAAGATAAACCACCAATTAACACATATATATTCAAATATTTATGTATAAATACTTACGTGTGTATAAATAATTTATACAAATATATATGTGAATATATATTTATATTTACTTATGCACAAATATATTCACATCCCATTAGTTCTGCTTCTCTGGGGAACCTTGACTAATACATACCTTCAGAGTTGAACAATCAACATCACATTTTGGCTAAGATGGTCTGCACTGCCCTTGCCCTCAAATAGCCAGGGAAGTACACCTTTTGCATGATACCAATTCAGATATCTACTAATGCTGTGGAATCTCTCAATATTTTCCTTTACTCACCACTTTCCTCCTGATAGCACTTGCTGTCAGCAACCAGTCCCTTCTCCTTCTTGGCTTTGTATCTTACATCAGAATCTGCCTCCACCCCAGCCTGTCCCCAGGTTTTGCCAGCAGACAAACCCTCCCCTCATATACTGGACTTAGCACATTCTCTGTGGTCTCCTCTGTTGCTCCTATTAGTAAGAACCTTGGCCTCTAGCCCTCAGGACCCTGATCCCACTCCTAGGACTGGTCAGCTCAGTGGATTCAAGGTAGAACTGGGCAAACATAAGTCCTTGCCAAAGAGCTGAGCTATGATGCATGATGTAAATAGTTCTTAGTAGCCTCAGTTAATAGGATGGCTAAAAGAATGTGGGGGACAATAATTTTTAAATCCTCTGTGTTTCCAGGAGATGATTCCAAATAGTGAATGTGCATTTTAGCAAATAAAATTAATAATCTTTAATTCTAGTAAATATGATATATGCATAGTTTTTAATTGAGGAAGTATCATATTGTCATCCATAGGCACACACATGCTGTCGGAAAACAAAATAATCTTGATGAAAAATGATAACATAGATGCATAATATTACTTGATATTCTTTGTAATACAGTAAGCACATGTTTTAAAATTATGGGATACTGAAGAATAAAATGATGGATAGATAGGGTATTATATTCACAGTTTAAGAAATAAAAATAGTTTCATTCAGATTGCTCATCATCTTTGCATGTACAACCAAAAGAAATTTAGATTTTGTGTAATGAGACATAGGATGATGACTGTACATTTTTTTTTGTACATTTGTAGAAAGAAACCTATTCTTATGAGCCCTAAAAGTAGTTATTCGATACAAACTTCCGTCTACTTAGACTTCACTGAAATTCAAAAAGAAGATACTATACTAAACAACAGACTAGTTTTGTGATAGCATTGGGCAGGACTGTTTCCAAAAAATTATTTTGTAATTAGAAAATAATTTCCATTATTGTTTAGTTAAAATGATTAATTTCAAATAGTCAACAAGTGATAAACCATCTTAATGAACCATGTCTCCTACAGTCTATACTTAAGTATTTTTGATACTTTATCAACTCACTACATAGGATTGAACATATAAAACATTTAAATTATTGCTTTTCTTATCATCATGTGCTTTAATATTCAGTTTCTTAGTTTGGTTTATTTTTAACTCATCCATCTTAATGAAATCCTTTAATGTCCATGTAAAAGTATAAATTCAAGCAATAGTTTTAAGATCTACCATACAAACTTTTTTCTTATGCAGATCCTAAAACCTAGCAAACACCAAACAAAAGAGCTAGAATATCAAAAACAATGTATTATTTTACCACGTCTTGCCCGATCAAAACATAAAAATCTTTATTGATTGCTATGGTTTAAATCTTTGTACCCCTCTCCCCAAATTCATATGCTGAAACCTAATCATTAATGTGAAGGTATTAGAAGCTGGAGCCTTTGGGGGGTACTTTAGACCATGATGGCAGAGCCCTCATGAATGGGATGAATGCACCTATAAAAATTAAGAGACCAATGGTGCTCCCACCTCCATGTGAGGACATGGGGAGATGATGCCATTCCATCAACCAGAAAATGAGCCTTCACCAGACACCAAATCTGTTGGTGCCTTGATAATAGGACTTCCCAGTCTCTAGCATCATTATTCATTAGCTACCCAGCTTATGGCATTTTATTATAGAAGCTTGAAAGAACTAAGATAGTAATCCTTCTCTCTTCCCCCCACAAGAGTATCACCAATTCTCCTTAAGTCCCTTATCTTTTAGCTTCCGTAAGAATAAAGACACATTTTAGATTTAATAATCTTTAATTCTGGGCTACAAGCGACTCAAACCTTGAGTAAGTGGCTTTCTTGTATTTTTGTAACTGTATAAAATTGCACTGTATACATGCAGCATAATTTGATCATTTCTTAAGAGATGTTCACTCAAGGTTATTTAAAATATTTTGGTGTTATGAATAACAAGGCCATAATATTTTAGTGTCACTTGTATAACTATGGCGTAAATTCCAAACAGTGAAATTTGGGATACAAATAATGTTTGACACATATATCCAATAATCAGGATATTTTCTACCTGGGAGACTAGCTCAGTATCTCTGGAAATGAGAATTCACATTCAATCCTTTTAGTATTCAAAACACAAGGGCATCTTCCAAAATATGTCCAGACTAATATATGGTGAGAACTCTAAAAATCTGAATTTAAATATTCTTTTAATTTGTCTTTCAATTGTACTATAAATAATATATATTCATCAAATAATTGAAGAATGAACTGTTAGTTTTGTTTGAAATGAAATAATAATGAGTTTATATAATGATATCAGAATCCCCCCTACAAAAAAAGTCACATAATTGTACTTATTCATATAACCATCCACAAATACCTAATAACTATTCTGGACACATTTTTTACCTTATCTATTTCAGACTTGATTCAATGTTTAATGAATAAATGATATGGTATACCATAAGTGACACATTCATCAATTAACAATCAAATTAGCACCATTATTCACACATAAACTAACATCTATTTCACCATCTCTGATTTGAAGCATTATACAGTACTTTTCCAATTATATTGAGATAATTTAATTATCACTTGTCTCAAAATTTCCCTTACTTTTTGTAACAAAAGCTAAGAACTGACTGCAAGATTACATTGTTATACTCTTCCTTCTAAAATTAAATAAAGAGAATAATCTTTTAAATATTATTTATTTGATTTTCTGTGAGTTAGCTTCAAATCAGTATTTCAAAATGTCTGTTTTACTTTAGTATTAAAACTTTACACTTCAGTAGGACTGTTGCAAAGACTATTTTTATGTTCCCAGATTATCACAATTCCTGGAACAATACATAATTTTAAATAGTCAATAATTTTATTTATGAACAAATGTCTAATTTTTCCTCTTATAATGACTAAATATATATATTTAGTCCCAACATTGTTATATATCTATGTTTATTTCTTTAATTTAATAAACATTTAAGTCAAAATTATCACAAGGAAAATTCTCCATGGAAAAAAATGAAAGAAACATTAATTTTAAGTGAAAATGGTATTCATTTGCCATACTACAGTTTTTCTGCTGATGAACTAGTATTGGTTGAAAACTTGCAGGGACTTCCAAATATTTTGGGTTAAAATGAATTGTAGGAAAGAAAATAGTTAAGAAAAGATTGAAATATATTAAACAAAGCCATGGATTATTATTTTAATTTTTATTGAAATTAGTTCATACTGTCATCAAAAACACGTATATATAAAATCCTTTAAAAATATGCCTTTTGTTACTTTTGATGTTCAAAAAATATAATGCTTTATTTAAAAAGCTTGTTGGAAGAGTCTTTAAAAAAGTAATCCTAAGTATATCATGAATTGAGCAGTTCATTTTACTGAAAGTACTCAATTCTTTATCTGTAATTCTAAAGTTCAAAAACTCTTGAAACAAAAAACACTTCGATTAATCTAAATTTTGTTAACTGGTAACTAATTTCCAAACATATAAGAAGTTATTTAGAATCCTTACTGATCTCACACAGATTGAATATTCCTGCCTTATTGCAGAAATATTAATATATTAGCTTGATCTCACAGGAAATGTTTGTAACACAGTATAAAGGTACTGATTTAACAAAAAAATCTGAGTTCTAAAACATAGATTGGGGTTTCAGATTAACAGCTATGTACCCTTTATTAAAGTACATATCAAGGATATTGAGTTATCAAGACTATAGTCATTATCAATGATAACATTACAAATTTTACCCTACAATATTGATATGAAGAAAGTCAACTTTCTTAAAAAAAAAAAAGTGACAGTTTTGGAAGGATCAATTTCACAAAAAGTTGAATATCAAATTCTACAACTCAAAAACTGTAACGACAAGTTTGTTACAGGATTACAAAGTTTAAAGAAGACCATAATTAAGTAAAAGATAAAGTTTTCTTGGTAAAGTACATAACTTTTTATCAGTCATACCTACTTTCCTGGTTTACCTATGAGTAATCACCATAACTGGGTAGCCCATAATTGTGTAGCAGTATCCTCTTTTATATAAAAAAATCTTATTTTTATTCAAAAGAAATATGCAATTTTATAGAGGAGTCAATTCACATGTTCTTTCATCCAAGATACAGCATATAGAAGAGGGAATGTTACTTTTCAAGCCTAAGATGAAAAATATTACTGAAACATGTTTTTCAAAAGCACAACAATACATATATATATATACCAGAATTTATTCATAATCACATTTCTTTAAACTACCAGGTTTTGTAGCAAGATTCCCTTTTTATGCAAAAGAAAAGCATACTTGGAATACATAGGAAAACTCTTGAGGCAAACATGGTAAGTTCTGCTTTCATTAGATAAGACGAACCTGAACTGACTATTTAGCTAATAGTTCTTCACTAACAGCGTGCGTATTATAAAAGGCTCACAAAACTATTAATGGAAAACTCACAGCTCTGTGTTTTCTATGTGGTAAACTCTTATCTCTTTACTATAAATTACT
This sequence comes from Perodicticus potto, assembly GCA_963574655.1. Classification (NCBI taxonomy): domain Eukaryota; kingdom Metazoa; phylum Chordata; class Mammalia; order Primates; family Lorisidae; genus Perodicticus; species Perodicticus potto. The sequence goes on from CAUYRH010078673.1 coordinate 12,433, forward strand.
AACTCTAGTATAATTGCAAATCTATATAAATTCCCTGGTGATTACACATTACAGTCACAAATCCAAAAAGCTACAACACAATGTACTTTTCTCTGGGAAAATTAATTATTCCAATTCTAGGCAGCTCAATAGTCAGAACTCAGCCACCAGCTGGCTAATATGTACAGTCTGAGCATTTATCAGCAGGCTTCTGCATTAGGAACAGCAAGATTCCATTTCACAAAAGAATACTGCAAATGCTATGTATAAATGATTTGCTCTCAAAGAGTCCTTAAGGCGTAAGTGTTTTATCACCTTAAAGGTTCCAGCTAACTTGCTCCACTGTAATGTCATCAGGATTAATTCAGAGGTAAGCAAACAAAAGGTGTAATACAGTTCTCCATGCAGAATAGCCAAAAACAGGGATCCTGAGATTTAAAATTTCTGTATTACAGAGCCAAAAGATATTTATTTACTGATTAAAGAGTCAAATGACCTCATTTCTTCTTTTCAAACACCTAGACTCAGAATGGGTATGTGATTTTCCTAGTTTTTAACCACTAGACAGAAGCAGGTCTTCCAACATAACCCAGGGCCTCTAGCTGACATCAGTCTCCTTTGACAAGGTAAGAGAAACTAATGCCCCCAAAAGGGCTTATTCATTAGAATTTGTCAAAGTACACTATGGTGTGCTATGATCTAACCATGATTTAAAATCAGTTAATGGATGAATCTTATGGTATGTAAATTATTTATCAATAAAGCTATTCAAAAAAAAATGGGAGTCTGAGGCAGCAGGATTGCTTGAGGCCAGGAGTTCAAAACCAACCTGAGCAATATAACAAGAATCCATTTCTACTCCATTTCAAATTAAAAAAAAAAAAAGGTGAGCAAGGTGGCACACACCTGTTTTTACAGCTTCTTGGAAAGCTGAGCCAGGAAAATCATTTTAGTCCAAGAATTTGACATTGCAGTCAACTATGGTTATGCCATTGTACTCTAATCAGGGTGACAAAGTGAAACCCTGTCTCTAAAAAAAAACAAATAAAAGTAAAAGAATATATATATACACACATACATATACATATGGTCTGACAATTAAGTTCACTAACTCATCCTGGGAAAAATGCTACATACCTCAAATCATTGTGATTACCTTCAAAGTATTCCTCTTGGGAAGCTATGCACCAATGAGTGTAACTAGTCCACCCTTCAAAGCAATTTTGGAACTCATTTTCTGAAATGGTCATCAAAGCTATTGTTGTCCTAAATGTCATCAAAATGACTTCTTTTCAATATTTCCTTTACCTTTGAGTAAAGGAAAAAGCAATTGGGGGCCATAATAGATGAGTAAGGAGGGTGTTCTAATACAGTTATTTGTTTACTGGCTAAAAACTCCCTCACAAACAGTCCCATGTGAGCTGATGCATTGGTCATAATGTAAGAGCCATGAGTTGTTGGTCAATATTTTCAGTTAAGATTTTCCTAATTGTTTCTCTATCAATGTTTACTTGGTCTGCTATGCTTTTCACCATCAGCTGATGATTCCAATGCACAATTCAATGAATTTTTGCAATGGTTTTATCAGTCCTGTTCATTACTGGTTGCCCTGACCTCTCTTCATCAGTGATGCTTTCTGTATTATTAGAAAATGTTAAATCCACTTGTACACTGACATTTTCTTCATGGGATAACCCCCATAAACTTGGACTAAGATGTTTCTGATTTTGCTTCCACTCTTGCCAAGTTAAACAAGAAATTTCTGAATATTTGTTCTTTGCTCTAATTCTAGCTCTGACATTTTTGTGATGGCACAAAAACACACAACAATCATGAATGCCACTCAGCAAGACACTGTCATACATTAACGTGACAACTGTGAGACCCTGATATACCAAGGTTATGAAACCTTACTGAGTTGTTTGTACAGTGCTGCCAACATAATTGCATGGTGGCAAATTCACAAACTTAATTGCCACACCTCGGATATTAATGTGAAGAATGAATGAATGGATATATACATGGATAAAAGTCATAAAATGAAACACATATGGTAAAATTAAGGTGATGGGTTTAGAGATTTCACCACAAATTCTTGCAACTTTTCTATGTGTTTGAATGTATTTTTTATAAAATGTTGAAGAAATGCCATATAGACAAAGATAACAGGCATCAGATTTGCAACTTATTCTCAAAAGTGTCAAAATAAAAGCAAAGGCAATATAAATATCAACTATTGAGGAATCTGGGCGAAGGACGAAAGGGAGCTCTTTGTACTATTTTTACAACTTTTCTGGAAATTTGAAATTATTTCACAATAAAAGTTAAAAGAGAGATGAACCATTTGGAAGAAATTGTGTTTTAAGGGTCTTTATTTTTTAAGGGAACCATATTACCTTAATGTCTTCCTGAGATATATCCAGCACTTCTACCACATAGCCCCTCATGGTTTCCTGGCCCCATAAACAGAGCCAGTGGATTTCTGGCTATGAAATCTTGAACAGAACAAAAACCCAAAACAAACAAACAAACAAACAAAAAACAAATCTTCATAAATCCTTGAGTGCAAGGTAGGTTTGTATGAGCAAAGCTATCAATTGGGCATAAAGTTTAATAGTATGTATACAATTAATATCAATAAATACGCATGTACACACGATCTTAATAGCCACTCTTTAAAAAAGGAAAAAAAAAAGCTGCCAGCAAGTTTTGTTTTGCTGTGTTTTAATTTTCCTTTCAGGCCAGTCTATATTGATTTAAATAAAACAACTTCAATCAGCCTTTTGTTATTTAAGACTAAAACAAAGATTATTTTCTGGAATCCATAGATTAGAAACAAAGAATAGGTACAGAGCTCTGATTCTACTGCAAAAGAATCTCCAGGCTGTGCAGACTCACTTTCTTAATCTATATTTTCTGGAGAAAATGGAAGCTGCCTATTTCCTACCTGTTTGCCTTGAGGAGAGTGGTTACAAAATCCTAGTACAGGAAGGAAGCTAGAAAAAGGGCTCTTAAGGAGGCCAAGACTCCTTCTAGGGTATATGGGCAAGAGGCTGCAGAGAGCTAAGAGTCTGTCAACTATCAACTCTCATCTTGCACCAGTTTTAAATTTGTAAATGTGCTGTATGTTCCCAACTCTTCCATATAACTGTGGAAAGTGTTAAAGCTTGGTCTTCATTATGTGGTGAACACTGGATTCTAGGCATATGCACACGTGGGTTAGGGAGCACGGGAAAGACTTTCAGCTTGAGGACAACCATGTCTTGAGACCACAAGAAGCACATACCAGGAGAGTCAGGCAGAAGACCCCCAACAGGACTACAGGGATCTTACCGGGAAATCTTTCCAAAAACCCATGGAAAGGAGCCTATGGTCAGGGAGCGAGGGTAGTGTCCTGTGTACAGGACATGTCTGGGATGCCTGGTAGATGGTGCAAGCAGCAGCATGAACCATAATAAACATATTTGGGCCATCCAAACAACTGATGGGATTTACCACAATAAATAGGGTACTACATGTTTATCTTTTAGTCCTTCAATTAAATAAAATTATTAGGTCTGGAAGAAGTCTCAAAGTGTATCCAGAGAATTACATTGCTTTATCAAATAATGATAACTTGTGGGTAACATGTTTATAGTGTTGTATATGTATCTGGAATTTTCTATGAATGTCACAAAATTCTTTCAACAATCCTGTGAGATAAATAATATTATATGCCCATTTTATAGATGACAAAACTGAGGCTCAGAGAGGACAGTGTTTTCTTCCAATTTGCACTTCTCCCAAGTAAAAGACAAGAAAGTTGTGGCCCATTCGGTTTAAATCACTTATCTAAGTACACTCAGCTTCCTAACAGGAATCCAGGCCAAAATCCAGGGTTGTGTATCACAAGTTTTATTCTGTCTTAAGTACCCCATGTTATCTGCTGCACATCAAGAAAAACATATTGAATTATAATCATGGATCCAAACTTCAGTACATTTCACCATTAACAGTACATATTATCACATGCCTATTTTATAGAATCCCCAAATCACCAGTATTGGCAGATTTTATAGGAATGAAGCACGGCTGTAACATCATAGTACAGAAAATTTCATTGCAATATATAAATTATGAAATTCATCTTTTATGAGGAAGACCCCCCTGGAAATTTCATATCAAAAATAAATAACTAGGATTTGATCAAGCTAAAAAGCTTTTGCACAGCTAAGGGTACCACAAACAAGGCAAACAGATACCTTTGGAATGGGAGAAAAATTTTGCATGTCATAAATCTGGCAAAGGCCTGATAACTAGAATCTACCGAGAACTCAATTTAAACAACAAGAAAAGAGCAAAAAATCCCTTCTATAAGTAGGCAAGAGACTTGAACCAAAACTTCTCCAAACATGACAGACAAATGGCCAAAAACACATTAAAAACTGCTCATCATCTTTAATCACCAGTGAAATGCAAACCAAAACCACTCTGAGATATCGACTAACCCCAGCAAGATTAGCCCACATCACAAAACACCCAAAACACCAGATACTGGTGTGGATGTGGAGAGAAGGGAACACGTCTACACTGCTGGCGTGATTGCAAACTAATACAGCCTTTTTGGAAAGAAATATGGAGAATCCTCAAAGAACTAAAAGTAGACCTTCCATACATACCAACAATTGCAGATACCTGCAATGCCATTAGGTATCTACCCAGAAAACAAAAATCATTTTACCACAAAGATATTTGCACCAGAATGTTTATTGTGCTCAATTCATAATTGCCAAGATGTGGAAGCAACTCAAATGCCCATCAACCCATGAATGGATCAACAAACTGTGGTATATGTATACCATGAAATACTGTTAAGTCATTTAAAAAATGGAGATTTTACATCTTTTATATTTCCCTGGATGGAGCTGAAACACATTCTTCTTAGGAAAGTATCACAAGAATGGAAAGATAAAGGGAAGCACCTGTGGTTCAAAGGAGTAGGGTGTGGGCCCCATATGCCAGATTTGGTGGGTTCAAACCCAGCCCCAGCCAAAAAAAAAAAAAAAAAGAATGAATGGAAAAATAAAGATCCAATAGTACTTAATTAGTACTCAATACTAATATGAGTATTAGTAATACCCATACTCATGAGTAATACTAAAAAAAATTACTAATAAGTAATTAGTACTCAATACTAATATGAAACCAATATCTAAACAATTACATGCTCATATGAACAATAAAAAACAAATACAGTCTAGTGCAGGCGCAGGGGGTGGGGGGAGGGTAAGGAGAGTGAGAAGGTTGGCTGGCAGAAGGCGGGAGGGCTTGTGGACCGATCTCACCTAGTATGCACGTTATGAGGGTGTGTAACACGCCCCTGGGAGAGGGGCTCTTCTATAACTGGAACTTTACCCTGGAAGTGAGAACAGTGTAATCTAAAAATTTGCACCTTGATGATAATTTGAAATAAATTTTAAAAAATGAAACAAAAAAGAAATTCATCTTTTGTTCTCATAAGGTCTTAGAAATTTTAAAATGTTCTTATTCCTGTAGCTTAACAATTACCCTAATTAGGTGAAACTTAAAAGAAGAAATAAGGAAAACTAAAGATAGAAATATTCCTTCCACGTAGGAACTGCTCTAAGAATCAGGTACAGTAGCAAGAGAAAGGATAATACTTCTTTACCTACAACTGATGACACGTACTTACCTGCCTCCTCCTCATTCTGAAATGAGCTGCTGGAGCTTAGGCCTAGCATTGTGCATTAGTTCACACTTACTCTCTACTGATTCCCCATTACCTGTCCTAAATTTCTTTCTCACCCGTAATTTAGAGAAATGAAATAATCTAGAAGTGCTCCCTCAAAAGTCTTGTAAAGTAATGGATGCAACTTTTCATTTAAGGTCTTCATACTTATCTTTCAGATAAATTATTGAAATAGACCAAAATTATTAAGGTACAAATATGCTGGAATATCAAAACCAAAGTCAAAGTTTACTTCATTAATAGGCTTCTAAGAGGGTGAACTGTTCCCAAACATCTCAGCTCTTAGCAAGTTAATTTCAGCATTTAAAACACTGCTGACCCACTGAAGTGCTGGGTCAAAATTAAAAAACTAACTCTTTATGTCTAGCTGTCTAGATGAATGACTTCTTTTTGTCAGGCTGAGCAAATCCTAAGAAATTCTGATGTTAACTCTCATTACAGGATATCAAAAACATTTTTTTCCCACATACCTACCAAGTAAAGTGAAAAAACAATTATCTTAAACTTCTCTGTAAACCTTTAACCTTGATGATAAAAGTTTTTTTTTTTTTTAACAAGAGAAGAAAAGTTGAAAAGTAACTGTCCTTTTCTATTAATGATTTGATTTTAAGTACCTCTAAATATACTAAAAAGTGTTAATGAAAAACTATATCATATTTAGTAGTAAGAAAAACAAACAAATGTTTTCCTGGCCTCATGAACAGAGTTTAGATGCTAAACCATGAGTTAAAATGTATTTCCATGAATTTTTAAACACTGACTTAATCAAATGATTTGTTAAAGAGATAGGTTGGATTTTGATGTTTATTTTTTTTTTTATTATTGAATCATAGCTGTGTACATTAGTGCAATCAAGGGGTACAATGTGCTGGTTTCATATACAACCTGAATTATTTTCATCAAACTGATTAACATAGCCTTCATGGCATTTTCTTAGTTATTGTATGGAGACATTTGTATTCTGCATATAGTAAGGTTCACCTGTACCCTTCTAAGATGCACCGTGATTTTGATATTTAGAAGATAACATGCATAAGCTTGGTGCCCGTAGCTCAATGAGTAGGGGGCCAGCATATACACTGAAGCTGGCAGGTTCGAGCCCAGCCCAGGCCTGCTAAACAAAAACAACAACTGCAACAAAAAGAAAACAAGAAAAAAAGAAGAAGAAGAAGAGGAAGAAGAGGAAGAAGAAGAAGAAGAAGAAGAAGAAGAAGAAGAAGAAGAAGAAGAAGAAGAAGAAGAAGAAGAAGAAGAAGAAGAGGAAGAAAGCATGCATAATACTTCAGAATAAAGATTATTTTTTCAAACTTTTTAATCATAGGATGTCTTTGCATACTCAAAATTTTCAAGGACCCCAAAAAGCTTTTTTTTTTTTGCGTGGGCTATATCTATAACTACTTATTAGATATTATAACTGAGTAGAGTTTAAACAGATGCACATACAGGTGCACATTTCAATATCCTTTAGACTTTCGCAGCAATACTTTCATACCTATCACATCAGCATCTAGAAAATGTCATTGCACATTTGAGGGAGAATGAAAGCAAAGAAAAGCAAATGATGTCTTAGAATTATTATAAATATAACTTCGATCTTGTAAAACCTCTCAAAATGTTTTTGAGACCCCCAAAGATACCTAGAGAAGACTCTGAGAACAGATTTTTAGTATAAAATATTAAATCCAAATTAAACTTATTGGAACTCAGAAGGCAATACCCCCAAAAGAGGCTCTCAGAAGTGGTCTAAGCATCTCTGACCTTCTCTTGCTCTCCTATTTCTCCATCCCACTCAACCCAGAAGCTAGTCATAGAAACTCGAATCCTTCTCCAAGGAGAGTGGTAGAAACATCAGAACCCTCTTTCCCCAATGCCAACCATAAAACCTGAAAGTATTTCTCTGATTTTCGCTTTTCCTTTCTGTGTAAAAACTGGCCATAAGTAAGTTATCCACCCTGCCTTGTTTGACTATAGGTCATAAGAGACCACATTCCAGAGAGGGTCCTTCCTCACAGCCAGAAGGGAGGCAGGCCAGGTCCAAGACGCCAAGAAGAATTTGGACAGACTCAGTCTATTAGTATTAGATCAGACCCTGCTTGGCCAAACATATTCCATATGCTGTTCTTACTGTTGAATCCACGCCTAACATCGAACATTTCCTCGTATCCTTAGGTCTCCGTTCTAAAGGCTCCCGTGTACACTCTAATTATGTTCTTTATGTCTTTTCTCTGATTAATCTCACTTTTGTGAGTTGATTTTTCAGTGAAACTGCAGAAGGTGGAAGGGAACATGCTCCTCGGCCCCTACAAAATCAAAGCATTGAGCTATGAATTTACCCTGGAAGTGAGAAAACATTTCCACACCCCAGGCCACCACCCATTTGATCTCTGTTTCCTTGATGGGGTTGTTATGTCAACACAGCCAAGGGGAATACGCACCTGACTCGAGGCGAAAGGTAAGGGGCCGTTGTTGTCCATCAATATTCTTTTCCCACTTCAGAATAAAACTCCTGAATGTCAAGCAGGCACATGGCCGCTCAGGAAGAAAATTCATTTCCCAGCCCTCTCTGCAACTTAGTGTGGCCGTGTGAACTAAGACCTGGGCGAGTGGAAAGTGAACACTCCCGCCTTTTACGTTTAAGCCAACTGGGTGGTTATCCCAGGCCGCTGTCTTTCTTTTCACTGGTGGAGAGATAACATCTAACAAGGTGAAGACTACAGGATTAGGTATCAGTACTGCAATACAGGTTCTCAATCGCTCAGTATTGGGTTTGCCACGGGAGGGCAGACGGCTTCTCTCTCTCTCTCTTTCTCTCCCTCTCTCTCTCTCTTTCTCTTTCGGCCCATATACAACACACTCTTTTAGCTTCTCACTACTTCAGGAATGTTCACTGTATTAAAAAGAGGTACTCTCTATTAGCAGGGCAGGTTTATTTGTCACACACATACAATACGTGTCTCTCTTTTAAAACAAATTCAGAATCAATGAGAGAAGAGACACGGTAGATTCAATCTCAGGAGGGAAAAGGGACGACAACTTCCTGCTCAGTCAGCGACCTTTGGTATTTGGGTCATTAACACCCAAATATTAGCGGAATAATACACCACAGTCTTAGTTTGGGGCAGAAATACTGTACTGTTCAGTGGATTACCCCTAATCGGTTCCCTATATTACTCATGTCACTTAGGTGTGTGGGGTGCCTTTCATTATTCAATAAGTAAAATACCTGTTCAGGCGTGTCCCTGTTAGAGCCCCTTAGCTGGGTGACAATCCCGTAACTCTTCCTCATACTTCATGGGGCAGAACTCTAACTTCTTTTGTGAACATCTAAACAGAGTCAGAAGTATTTTCCAAGGAAAAAGACACAACCTCAGATGTCAGCTTGAGGCCTCCTCTGGGCACGTGCACTGGCCATCCTGTAAGGCCTGTCACGGCCTTCACGTCTACTTTCCCCAGCACATCTGATTGTGCACCCACCTGCCCGACAGCCGCAGGGATGCAGCTCTGCGCTGAGGTGAACATAACCTGGGCAGGAGCTCTTCCAAGTTAGCAGACTCTGTGGGCTGCAGCAGAGTTTCCCAAACACCAGCACGGTCAGTCCGTGCCTTCGTACTCAGCCGTCTCAGCAAAACTGAGAAAAAGACGGGCAAATAGAAAAACTACTTCATCAAGCTAAGTATGTTCAAATTAAAGGTCTGTTCTTTCATCAGAAATTGTCCTTCCTATAAGATGGTGTTAATCATGTAGTAGATTTTTTTAAAATATATTTTCATAACAAAATTAACAAAAAATAGGCTGCCATATGCTAGCGTCTAGAGTTTGAAATTTAATTCTATAGCTGAAGGTTTGGGAAACATTGTTCTAGAGCACAGGTTTTTTGCTTGTTTTGATTTTGTTTTTTGTTATTTCATTTTTAATACGTAACAAAGAATGTCTGTTCTACCCTATAAATGTAATGGATAATTAAACAACCTAACCAAACCTGACATTGAGAGGAACAGTGGTAAATTGACATTTGCATACCACTTTATTATTGGCAAAAGATTTTCACTGATATTGTTATTTAAAACTCAAAACAAGGAGGAGAGCCCATCTGAGGGATGTTACTAATTATTCATTCTTGATCACCAGAGAGTCAGAAAGCTTTTCAGACTTGAAGTGTCTCTGTCTGGACACCCAGAGGACCTGCCTAACCTCAATGTCGTATTAAGCCCTTTAGGTCCCCCAATATCTTACGTGAAAACACTTATTAAATGGGGTCCTGGTAAACATAATAGTTTTGTGATACTTTCTGTCACAGTCATTTGTCTCTTAGTGAACAGATATGCCTGTTTTTTTTAAAGGATAAAGAAATTGTGAAATAGAATGCCTTTAGGCTTCTAGAGAGCAAAGAAGTTAGGGGTACAACTGCTGAAAGCTTATGCCCTGGCAGATATTTTTAATATAATCATTTTCTTTATTTCTATCTTACAAATGATATCTTCATATTTATTTATTTACTAGTTAGGTTTTGGCTTTATTAATAAAATTATTTGTGGAGCTTGTTCTAATCCCAACTGTCATTTATTAACAAAGTTTATGGAAGTAACGCTTTCCTCGTTTCTTGAAAGTTATTACGATAACAACACAAGGAGAGAAACGTAACTAGGAATATTGGGTTATTCTCAATATATAACGATATACCATTCTCTCTGCTTTTGTGAAATTTAGATGTGAAATACTAACATTGGTATGAAGCCTGATGTTCATGTACTGAGTGACCTTCAGTATCTTATGAAGAACCTTTTAGAAACCAAAACTTTAAAAAGTAATCAAAATGGCTTAAAATTGCTTATTTTTCTCATTCACAATGTTTAATACTTTAGATGTTATGAGTCTTTTGCCCCTTTAAGTAATACAAAGATCTAAGACACTTTTAATTATACTGTCAGTTATATATTTAGATGAATACGCTTTGTAAAAATGTTCTTTCCATGCTATGTAATAGATACAGTGGTATTTATTGAAAGGAAGATTACTGCTGTAACTTAAAATCCCCCTGACTTGACCACAAACAAAGGATAAAATATGACTTACATTTCATTATAAATGAAAAATTTTACACCAAAGATAAACAAATTTCCAAATCAGATAAATGCCAGCTCACCAAGATTAAATAAAATGACAATGTTTTGTTTGTCCCTATGGGAAAAATTCTGAAAGGTAAGCTCCATAATGTTACAAATTTCTCTCCTTACTGAGGACAGATGTGTCCATAGTACCTGGCATATAACAAGTGCTCAATAAATGCCTGTTACATGAGCAAAGGGTTATAAAGGAAAGAGAAAGCTAGCCAATGACAAGATTGTGACTGCCGCTATGTGTATGATGCAGAGTTTAGGTGGGTGGTCAGTGCCTCGGCTCCCTCCAATCAGTATAAGATTTTTTCATAAAAATACGTAGGCCATATAGTACAGGTTACGTGCTGTATGTTTGTGTCTCTTTAACATTCACGTGGTGAAATCCTAACCCCAATGTGATGAGCAGATGGGGTATTGGGGAGGGGATTAGGTCATGACCCCATGAGAATGAGATTAGTGCTTTTATAAAAGAGAACGGGGTTGTTCTCTCAGCACCTCCACCACGTGGGGCACAGCGAGCAGATGGTCTGTGACCGGTGTTGTGACCTTGGACTGGCACCAGCCCCCAGAACAGGGAGAAATCAATTTCTGTGGTTTATAAGCCACCCAGTGTGTGGTACTTGGTGATAGCAGCCAGAAACTAGTAGGACATGTAGAGAATGAAAACTAAGGACAGTAAATTTTAGTTTGGGGATTTTTCTTGTTGTTTGTTTGTTTCTTACTTCTACAATACTTTGATAGCCTAAGAAAAGAGACACTTTTAAAAAGTATATTTGGGGGCACAGATTTTTAGTGGTTTATAGATGATGGAAAATGATAGGGGCTCTCACATTTACTTCCATTCCGTTATTAAGAAAGATAAGAACTGTCCTTGGGAGTCAGCATTTTAATACATCATGTTTCTCCTTATATGCTGTCAACCATTTAGAATTGCCTCTTAAAATCATAGGAAACTAATCGCAGGCTTCAAGAGTCTTAATCAAGTCTCCTTTCTCATCTATTCCTCCCCAATCATACGATAAAAAATACCAGCAAAAAACAAATCACAAAAAGCAATCTCTGATTGTAATTCTAGGTCTAGTCAGGATGACTTTATAAAAAGAACAAAAAATGACCCGTGTTTCATGGATGACACACATTATTGTTCCATCCTGAAAAATCTTTTTCACCTCTTCCTCCTGTTCTCTCTTTTCCTACGTTATATTCCTGAGCTCTTTTTTTCCCTTTTTTTTTTTAAATAGCAAAGGTAGAGGTGGAATTTCCATGAAGACAATGTACTTAAGTTTTTGTCTTACAGACCTGGATTTTCCCCCAGGAAGAGACAGCCGCATCATCACATAGCCATCTACTTTTTAAAATTTTTCAACATTGAGATAGTTTATCTGTACTTCTCTAAAGACGTACCTTTTTTGTAACTTCCCCAAACCAACACTTCCTTTTATGTCAGATAATCTTACAAAGTTCATGGGCATTTCTGGAAGGTAAGCAAAAGAGCATTGACTTGAGAATAGTTGTAATCTGGGTTCAGCCAGATGTATTTCTGCAGCTCCCCATAGTTTCTGGGTTAAGAGAAGTTACTGATAGAGCTGTTGGGGCAGGAATGGTATCCTACAATACTCAGAGCCCACTGAGCTTGTGACGTGAACGGTACTGGCCTAAAAATTATGTCACCTCAAAAATACATGTAGAGTGCCTGGAACCTCTAAGTAGTGTATGAAGAAAAGAATTACTTTCAATGTGCAGAAGTGAAGTTCATCTGTAGAAAGTTTAAGCAATCATGAGAATGAGGTGGAGGATTTTGTCTTCAATGAAGTCAAATCCAAAAGGAGGTTCTCTCCTGTCTGGCGGAATATACTCAATAATGTGACACGTGCAATGACAAATGTAGTGTATGTTTCTCCTTCCTTGCTGGAAGTTACATGAGCTGAACTTTATCCGAATGTGTATTTTAAGCCCTAAACTTGTAGTAGTGCTATTAAAAATGGCGCATATCGTCAGATAAAGTTTCATCTTGTGCCTTGATGAATGGTACCTACCATTACATTATCAATTATGACCTAGAAAGCTGAGAAAAACTTTACCAAACCACAAAAGATAAATTTTAATCAGCTATACTATAGAAAAAATATTTACTTCCATTTTCTGCAGAAAAGTAGTCTAAAACTCATGTCACCTCAAAAATATGTCCTACAGAGTACATAAGAACAGATGTGTCAAGCAGTTAAAAAATACAATCTATTTATCCAGATTGTGTGATCTTTTATTTTGGTTTGATTTGTTATAATTTCTTTACTCATACTAAATATTGACTTAATGTGAAATTTTGCATTTTGTATAAAATATAAAATCCTCTGTATTCTTTTAATTTAAAGAAGTGTCCATCTCTCCCTACTTATATAAATTTCAGGTCCCACAAGACCTCCATCTGCTTTCTCTATAAAACTATCTGAAATTAATATTATTAAATTTAAGGATTTTCTCTCACTGTAAGAACAAATCAACAGAAGCAGCTATGAGCCCCCAACACAGCCAATAGGACAGATAAGGCAATTCAGGTTGTTCTTTTAGTCATGATAGAGAGAAAAAATAAGAAATAAAAGCACAAGAAAGTTAAGTACATGGTAAGTTTATGATTCCCCGTCAAAGGTTGTTTATTATCAATTCAATGAAGATTTTAGCCAATCTGTATGCATTTAAGCAACTACATATTCAAACTACATTGGGTAGAACAGAGAAGAAAAAAATGGCTAGAAACTCTCAGAAGCTTGGAGGATCTGAAATTTCCTTAAAATAGGACAAGTGACTATGATCTCAAAAAGCATGCAGCACAGAGATGACATTAAGCTGATTGATTTTGAAATTTTATCCCGTAAAGCAAAAGCTCTTAGCAGATGCAATATTCTGCAGAAGGGATGGATCATAGTTATCAAAACTTAAATACAGCCTTCAAAGATATACTTGGACTAGAGGCCACTCTACATTAAAATAGAAAAAAAAAAAGCAATCAATCTCTTTTTCTCATTACAAGACATTGTGAAGAAAGCAGGAATTGATAAAGATGACAAATAAAAGGGGCCTAGTCTCACTAAATTGGCTTTCAATTAAAGCAATCATTCTCAAGGCATGTTCAGTGGACCAGCAGCACAACATAGTTACTTGTGAAAGATGCAAATTCCTTAGTTACTTGTTAAAGATGCAAAGGTCCACCCCCGGCGCACTGAATCAGAAACTCTAGGAGTAAAGGCCAGCAATAGGTATTTCAACAAATACTCAAGAGGATTCTGAGGCACATCCATGACTGAGAATGACTCTGTGAAGACAGTCGTATCTCCTGGATGCCCTATCAAGAGAGTTTTAAGTCCTTTCTCATAAACAACTCATGTTTTCTTCCATCACTTTCTTGTTAGCCAAAAAGTACAGTAAACACTTCCCTGCATTTGTTGCTAGGGGTAGATTTTTTTCAGGGAAAATTAATTTGCTATTAAAGAATTAAAGTACACCATGTATGAACGCCTAAAATTATATGCTAATTAAAAGAAACTAGATGCAAAAAACATATGTTTAATGATTCCACTTACATAAAATATTCAAAAGGGCAAATCTATAGAGACAGAACAAAAATGAGCAGTTGTCTAAGGATGAGGACGGAGAGGAGTGGAAATTGACTGTCAACCAAGGGATCTTTCTGGGGTAACGGACATTGCCAAACCTGGATGGTGGTGAGGGCTGCACATCCCTGTAAGTTACTAAAAATCACTAAATCGTGGTACACTTATTGGTTTCATAGGGCTGATCTAACAAAATACCATAAATTAGGTGGCTAAAACTAACAGAAATTTATGGTCTCACAGTTCAGGAGGTTAGAGATGCAAAATCAGAGTCAGCAGGGCCATGTTCCCTCTCAAAATTGTGAGGAATAATCTTTAAGCCTCTGCCTAGGTCCTGGTGATTGCCAGTAATCATTGTCAATCCTTCACTGATTGTGTAGTCACATCAATCTCTTCCTCCTCTTCCTCCATCATCACATATGTGAGTCTTTTCCCTGAGTATCTCTTATCTTTTTTTTTTTTTGCAGTTTCGGCTAGAGCTGGGCTTGAACCTGCCACCCCGGTATTTGGGGCTGGCACGCTACTCCTTGAGCCACAAGCTCCGCCCCATGTCTCTTATCTTTTCTTCTATGAATACAAATCATTGAACTAAGGGCCAATCCTATAGCAGTATGACCTCATCATAACAAATTGCATCTGTGACAACCCATGTCCCAAGCAAGGACACATTCTGAGGCAGTGGAGGGCTGGACTTCCAACATACCTTTTGGGAAGAAATGACTCAACCTACAACAGTATTAAAATCAACCCTCAGTAACGCCATTAGAGAAAACTACTACAAGATGTTCACACAGAAGTTCACAGGATACCTGAATGTGGGCCATTAAAAGCATCACCTATAGAAACAGTGTCACTGGCAATGGAGGAGTTATCATTATTCATTCCCTAAAAAAGACATCTTGAGGACTCATGTCCCCCAGTTCCATCATGATGCAGAAGGACATTTACAACCTCCTAAAGAACAATGGATCACACTTCAGTAGACTGAGTTCAATTTCCACAGTTAGCAGTAGACATGAACGAGCACAGAAAGGAAAAGTGCAAAGCACTAAATATTTAATGTTTTAAAAAATATGGTTGTGTTGGGAGAGGAGGTTCCTGTTAAAACACAACCACCAGCAGGATCCAGAAACTAAAATATAAAAGAGGCATCTGGCCCTAAATCTTATTAACGGGCTAGGCTTTTGTTGTTCAATCTTGTGTTCCTAACCCTTTATTCTCATTCCATCCACTTACACACTTTCTGAAGTGTTTAAGTTTTTATTGTTATTGTTGGGTTGGTTGATTTCCGAAAATCCCCCTTTAGTAACAATGCTATTCCCATTAAAAGAAAATTTAAATTTGAGTTTCCCTTTTATAGTTTCCCAAATATTAAGATCCATCAGGAATGGAGCTCATTGTAAGAGGAAAGAGATCATACCCTCTACATTCAATGCATTTAATACATTCAAATACGTTCATTGCTAAAAATTGTTAAATAAACCTATTAAAGGAGGGCCGATTGTTTGTGACTTAATGCTTTATAACAAATATATTTACAATCTCAGGACTGTATTTCCTTCAGCTGCTCCTTTTTAAAAATTTCTTCCAAGACAATATCAATGTCTAACATGTTTTATCATTTGCTTATTTATAACAGTCATTGTATCCCATTTGTCTTTCTGAATATAATGCACAGTGCCCACACAGTTCGTGTGCAAATTTAAATCAGTTGCCCTACCTGCAAAGACATTTTTCTTCATTTTGTTTTTTTACCATTGATAAATACCTCTAAGTGCTTAGAAAATTCTATGGCATATAATATACAATCATAAGGTATCTATTGACTTTACTGAGTATTCTAGCTGTGATCACTCAAAATACCCTAATCCCATCTCCCAACTCCTCCATCACTTTAGGTAATATCTGACTTTGACCTGATGGGCCCAGGAAAATTTCATCTTAACTGACTGGCTATCTCTCTAACATTGTGTGCTATCTTTTACGGAGTTCTATGCAAAATTTAGTCCTCTATAGATATGAGATATAAAGAATTTAATATGAAAATAAGAGAAAAAAATGAAAACCTTTTTTCGTAGCCTTATAATTCATCATAGAGCAAAATTGTTCTGAAAATAAAAAGCTCCTGCTTAACAAAGCTTTTATTGAGATCTTACAGTTCCTTCTCAAACACCAAACACAATAGACTGTCTTGACAAGCCAGTTAGATTGACTGTCTCTTAGAATTTATAACTTTGTATGCTGCTTATCTCTCTACAAACTAACAGTGATTTTTCTAAATACTTTGCGAAACCTAAGAATTCATAACAGTGTTTATCAAACTGTCGACCTGCACCAAAATCATCAGACTTATTAAAACAGACTGCTGGGTGTAACCTGCAGACTATCTCACTTAGTAGGCCTGGGATGGGGTCCAGGATTTGGCATTTACAACAAGTTGCCTGTGACGCTGACGCTGTTGAAATGAAAACCATCATTTGAGAACCACTGGTAGACATCATTCCAAGTTCTCACTTGTTTCCTTTCCCCTGACCCAAGGTTCTTAAAGATCTTCATGTGAAAGGCACATCCATTACGGCTCTGAGTTGCGAGTTAGCTCTCCCACAAGTTAAACTACACATGCATAAGAGTCATAAAACTCCAATCCAAATCCCTAAAGCATCAGAAGACTCCTGTGCAGGTTCGTGCAAGTCCACACGTGCTGTTATCTGCTCAGCATCTGGGAATCAACTCTGGACCACATTCAAGATAAACACAGTGTAAGTCTGACTTATAACTGTGGGCCAAGGCCAGTGAACGGAGACCTGGATGTAGACTCAGATTGCGTTTTTTGGACCAGTCACACATTAAAGATTCAATTATCTCGATTCCAAAGGGTAGATAATGAGGCCATGCAAGGCTGTGATGAAGGTAAAAGAAGACCATGCACGGAAAAATATCAAATCATTTTGCGAAAAGCAGTGTAAAAGGTGAGACTAGTGAATCAAGAATTTTCTGAAGTTTCATTTTTTTAATAAAAGAGATCATCTTCTCATTCACCAGAAAATTTTATTCTCTTCTCTATTTAAAATGTGAAGAAAATGCTTTCCCACGGGGAAACCTAAAAACCAATTTGTTAATCAGCAAGTTACATTTTGCAATACTTTATTTTAAAGAAGTCTATTTAAGTCATATTATTAAATGAAAATAGTTAAATTCTTTTTTTACAGTCTTAGTTCTTTGATACAGATTCTATTACCACATCCCATCTTGAAACAGGCATTGGGAAGGAAAAGGATTTCGGGAAGTTATAAATTTCTAAAAGGCATAAAATTATATAAAACAAATTCTTAATATTGATTTTCTGGTATATTAAAATCCTTAGTGAGCCAATTGAAGCTCAGATAATGAAAACAAGATTTCCTTGCATGCAAATTTACCCCAAATCAAAACATTCTAAATTTAATCCTCATGTATGGATAGCTAACCAGTAGCTTAGAGCTTTCAAACAAGGGTGGCCGTAGCTAGAGTATGTGTCCACGTGCCTGTGTGTATGGTACGTGCCTCTCTGTGTGCTGGGAGCTGGTCTTGGGAGAAGAAAGCTGGTGGGGCTGAGCTAAACTTTAGACTTTCTCTTCATTGTCCCACTGGGGACAGGGCAGGATTTTTCTGTATAATGTTGATATTAAAACAATATTCCAGGGCTTCATAAGTGACCCAAATGCTTGACTCATATTTCACAATTTTAAAAATCCATAATGAAATAAATGCTACACATACTGAAAAATATTAAGTTCCAGACTCCAGCATGCGGTAGATCAATACTGGGACTGTCATCCAACGGATAATTGACTTAGGAATGAGTAAATATCATTAATTTTAATTGTGTCCTGTTTTTTCTCTCAGTTTTATACACTGGGATTTTGTGTAATATTGGTTTGAAAGAATTGTTTCCTTTTTCAAATAATTTGAAAACCACTGCTTTATAAAATATCTCAAAACTATTTCATAGTTTCTTTTTATTATAAATGTGAATGAAGTATCACAAGAATAGAAACAAACACCACGTGTACTCACTATTAAACTGGAAGTAATCGATCAACACTCGTGTGCACAGATGGACACAAAACTCAATGGAAAGCAACCAGTGGGGGGAGGAGAAGATGGGTAAACTCACACCTGGGAACAAGGCACACTATCTGGGCGATGGGCACACTTATCAATTTTGACTCAAACTGTACAAAAGGAATTCATGAAGCCAAACATTTGTACCTCTGTGATATTCTGAAATAATAAAAAAGTGCCTAATGTTGGCAAATTCAGAATTCCCGAAGGTAGCTCTACCTGTGAAAAGTTCTTTGTTATATGCAGAAATCTTACTTCCTGTAAAACCTATTCATTCAGATCTGTTATTCTTTCACCTACTCTACTGAGTAACAACAAAAAAATTTTACCTTCCTAATGTCTAGTTCTCTTTCTCTCTCTTTCACAGGTTTTTAAACTTTCAAGATCTATCACTACTATAGAATATCAAATGGCACAGACATCAGAACTGCATTTTTTAAATTAACAGAGTAAGTCTGCATGATACCAAAACATCTCTTTTGTAACATTGGCATTTTTGCATCTAACGATAACTAGCAGCAGACCACCACAACCTAGAACACCACTATCCATGTGTTAACATACAACCTTAGTCAGGCCCCTAATTAATACAGAACTGTAGAATACTTACGTCAGGTATTCTACAAGACATTCATTTTTTTCAAATAATACATAGTTCGAGGGGATAAAATTTTCCTTTCTGATGAACTGAAGGGCACTAGAAACGTAAATATTCTCTCCCAAACATTAGCAATTATTTGGCATTCGAACAACACTATCAACATATTCAGTAATACGAAATAATATGGCATACTTCAGGAAATAAATCTGAAGATGGCTAACAGATTGACAATAAGTAATAATAAATTTGATTAGTATCACTGGAAGTTCTTATCATGTTCAATAAACACACAGCTGTTTTATATTTTAAAGGTAATTCAAACATAGGAACATCTTGAATGAGATACTCTATTTCACTTTCATACAAATTGGGACTAGATTTTCTTATAATTAATTAGCATCTTGATTATCATATTTTGTTGAAACTAACGATTAGGCACGTTGTTATGTTAAAAATATGAAAATATTACACTAATATGTAACAAAGAAAACAAATTTCTTTCTCTTCATCTTGATACTGAGTTAAATTTTATATCAGAGTTAGTAAAGCATTGAACACTTGACTAACCTAACTTAATGATCTCAGGGAAATAAATCCCTAACTCCTAATTCAATGGTCTACAACCATGTGAATACAGCATTCATGAGCTCCTGGTTTTTGCCAACTCTTGCTCACCTCACTTTGAGTAGCAGAGATTTAAGAATAAAGATTTCTGTATTTCCCTTTAAATTCCAACTCCTGTTATATCACTGTTCAGATAAATAACTGAAAGTTGACTGAAATTTCATTTGATGCCACATACACATTGATTTACCTACACTAACATCATCCCAAAATAGCAAATTTGGAAACAGAGGCTCAAAGAAGTTAAATGACTTCTCGGAGTCACATAATGAGTAAGTGCAAGGACTAAGTGATTCATGAGTCAAAACATAAGCTCCTGGGTGGCACCTGTGGCTCAAAGGAGTAGGACGCTGGCCCCATATGCTGGAGGTGGCGGGTGCAAACTCAGCCCCAGTCAAAAAAAAAAAAGAAGCTCCTTCCACTGCATCATGTTAACCTTCTTTGTTATTGTTCACTAGTGTTCTATTTCATTAATGATCCCACATTTACTCGTAATCTTATTTATCTTTAGCAATAAAGACTATTATATAATGTTCATGTAGACTATAGTCCAAATCTACTCTGTATAAATGGAGGTATCAAATTATTTCAAATGATACTAAGTTTGGGATCTTAGGGAAGAGTCTTGTTTTAGGCTCTCCCCATATGCTAAGGCATGCTTTGTAATTGGCAGTGGGGAGGACAGGGATGGCCAACCTTGACACAAGGTCCTTTCCTTGTATACCCAGCTCTCAAGTCCTCCACTTACTACCAATAAGTAGGTTGGAAAGCACAGATAGAACTGGAAATAAAAAAAAAGGCAAGAAAGCATAGGAACAAGCAGATTCCAGGCAAATAGTGATGAAGAAGAGAACAATTAGTTTCTACAAATACTGATGAAATCAATGTTTTAGAGTAAGTAGTATATTACTAAACCTAAATGGGTGAGCCTCCTTCAGCGGGCAAGACTGTTACAGCCCCAGGTAGAGGGGTAGGTAGCCCCTTAAGCTGTAGAGATTTGTTGAGGGATGCCCAACAGTCTCACACAGATAGATCGGCATTTTTATCTCAGCAGCAGCTCTCAACTTTGATCACTTCCGGTTTACTTACTGCTCTGGCTTCCACGGTTCTTGCCCCCAGTAATTGTCTTCTTTCAAATTCCTCCATTCTTCATATCTCATGATATTTGCAAAGAATATAAGAGTCTCATAGATTCCTCATCATCCACTGTTCTTGCATTCAACATCCTCAAAGGAGAAATTTGCTCACTATTTCACTACAATAATCATCACATACAAGAGTTTTGGGGGGTCAAGAACATGTTCCCACATAGTCATTATAAAGAAAGAGATATTATGTTTTCCAAATTAATAAGATTCAACATCAATTTAATGACTATAACAAGGTACAACAAATATTGGTAGAAGTCAAGCAAAAGAATGTGGGCAGCCACTTACATGGTAAGTGGAGGCACCTGCTAACTCACTGAAGAGAACTATGGTGCACAATGCAAGGGTACATGTCGGACCTATTACTATAGACTATAAATGTCTTAACACAATAATTAAGTAAACAGATGAGGTATATATTAACCAGTGTGATGTAAACGCTCCTAATTCTATATGATATCAGCACAATGTACCCCATGAATGCATGAATGTATACATGATCTATGTGTTTATGATTTAATTTAAAAAATAATTAAATAAATAAATGCTGCCTTCAAAGTTTGGAAGTTGTATCCTGAGACACAGTCAAATGGACTTATCTTCTCAGTTAAGTCCCTTTTTCTCACAGAAAGTTTTCAGTGTCCTGACATTGATGGGCTAAAGCATGCCACCTATAAATAGCACTATTATTGGTTTCATTACAACATCGACCAGTTATTCTTAACTCCTTGTGGGTTGAAATTATGAGCTCTGTCTGGTATTCTGTGGCCCTTCATTTATTGGCAAACCAGGTGAGCAATCAATTTCAACAGAATAACGTTATGTCTAAATAGCCTATTCTCTGAGCTCCTAAAGTAAAGTACCTGTGGACCAACCTAAGATCAAGGTTAGAGTAGGAGTTAACTAGCATTTCCAATTCATCTCAGAAGTAATCTGCTGCAATACAAAGCTTATATATATATAACCTCGGGCATACCCATGTATATATAGTACAGGAAAGTCTTGTTTTTGAATACATTTCCTCAAGAATTTTCCAGCCAGAATAGGCAATGCATATTTAATAAGCATTAAAGAAAAATGTGATTGTAATATTCAGACCTATCATTTTACCAAAAGTAATGAAGTGATAGAAGCTGAAGTGCTCCTTTATTTTTTCCTGGTGAAAATGAATTATATTGGCCATTGTTAGGCAAAAACTGAAGTCCAATGCTCATGATTCAATAGAATCATATGGAGTCACAAAATGTCAAGGCTTATATAGTTCAGTAGTTTCCATTTTTTCAATAAGGCAACAGTCTAACTAGATTCTTTTATCTCTAACAAAAAGTCATAGGAGTCAAATATATTTAGAAATATTGCACATTTTATTTTATCCTTTTTCCTCTACTTCAAATAACCTTTATCTCCTTTTTCATCTAGTAAATTTCTATCATTATGCTAAAATTCAATAGAGTGCATCAGCTTTGCTAAAAATTCCTTTAACTCAACCAAACAAGATAGTCACTTCATCTTCCTTGCCTCCAGAATACTGATCGTGTGTCTGCCTTGCTATTGTAATTGTCTGTTAACAAGATGTCTCCAACTCGGCAACTATATTATTCATTGTGTCCCATTCATCTTAAACATGCATGTCTGATGGGAAAGAGGGGTTCCCTAAATATGGTGAGTTAATGAATGTTTTCTAGAAGTGCATCCATTAAGTGCTATCATTTTTAATAGAGAAGAAAGTCATTTGGCTTTATCATGAAAAAAATGCTAAATTTATATAAAAATAGTAATATACAACATATTTAATTTTTATACATGATTTGAGGACTTAACTTTGAAGGAATAGTAATTATCAGAGTTCTTCACATAAGCTACTGAATAATAGTCAGTTGGTAACTGCTTTTATAGCCATCAGTGGCTTACAACATTGTTGTTACAAGGAAAGGTAAAATTTTACAGCACAGCTGTGCCTCTTCATTTTTCCAGGCCCTTAAATGCAGATGGCACTGCCTTATGGTCTGCTAGGAGCTGCTGACTGTCAGCTTGCAGTCCTAGGTCAGCCATAAGGCCATCTATCTTCAGAAGGCAATTCACCCTCATTATTTTCTTTCCCCTTCTCTCTTAATTCACTGAAGCAAATACACTGACCAGATGTGCTTTTAATGAGTGTATATTTATAAAGATTCTGAGGGTCCCCAGATGAAAAAGAAATTCAATATACTTTCCAAAGGCTATTCAAAGAGTAATGTCCTAAAGAATCAATAAAACATACACATCCTAATGGAGATAAGATCAAGATACTCTATTACTGGAAAAGAGAGTTGAATGAAAAATTTAAATTTACTAATTCAAAGGATAAATATTTTAATCCCAGAGAAAGATTCTTATTAAAATGCAGCTATATAAGACGTGAACAAGTACCTAGAATGATACGGTTCTGAGTTTTTCCAAAATCGCCGAGACGGACACTTGCCAGAGTTGGGCAGGTGCATAATTGAAGTCTTAAATTTCAGAGCATTACCCTTAGCATTGCCCCTCCCCTCTGATGAAAGTAAAGGAAAAGAAACAACATAGATCAAGGGTAGATAAGGCACTGGAATCATGTTCACGTTCTACCAAATTGGGGCCATTTGGATGAAAGAGCCCTGAATAGACAGAAAGAGACGTGCAGGTCACCAGCAAGGAATTCAACAATTCGACAATGTTGAAAACAGAAAATGAACAGATGAAAATGCTATATTCTGAACTACAGTTTATCTCTTTTGACTGTTGTAGGTCTCAGATGAAGGAAATTAAGAAATATACTTAGGAAATATTAATAACAGGGGTAGGGAATGGGCGAGTCCAAAGACATAACTCTTAGGTACTTCCTTGAATGTGCAAAATCTTTAAACACTGAGTTGGCCTTTTCCTGAAAATAATTCATGACAAAACATACCCAAAAAAGAAAGGAGACAACATCCAAATGTCAAAGTCATTCACTTTGTAGAAGATGAAAAGTGTTCTTCTAAAGAGGGGAAAGAAACTTAACTTCACCGAAATTAGAAGTGTTTCATCATTGATTTTGACATGAACATGGTCACTTTTAAATTAGGTCTGGGGTGCAGGGCAACAAAAGGCTTTTACAACCTGCTTCTAACATATAAAGATCTAAATTTAAAGACTTATGATTCTTCTTAGCATAGCCGCATTTGTTCTTTAAAATATTATTTTTGAAGAGATAATTCATAAATATGATCAAACATTGAAAAGGTATATAGAGATATATATTGAAATGTCTGTCTTTTCTCTCATTCCTGCTCCCAAATACTGGTTTCCTTCCCCAAATCAAACACCATTAACTGTTACTTGTGTATCTGGCTCCCCGACATATGTATAAATATAGTATCTGCTGACATTTAAAGAAACATTTGAATTCATAGGAAGTTTGCACCTATTTACTAGAAATAAGAAAAAACATTGAGTATCAGTGAAACTGAGAGTATACCCTTTTTTGGCTTTATTAAATCTCTACAAATTTTAACTATTTCATCTTTATTTTAAACAGCAACATTGTCCTGAACTATACCACTTCCTCCATGAGCTAAATTGTGACATATATAACAAAATATGTAACAATTTTTTGCATTAAAACATATCTTATATATTTGGATATAACTCTGAAAATGTGCAACTCTACCCATGCTATGAGATTTTAATGATTTCCTAGACAAAGCGTGGCTTTTCTTCTGGCAGTATCAGTCTCCATGATATCCACACTTGTGTCTTCAGGTATAGCCCAGGCACCAGAGGCTTTCTTGCCATTAGCAAGAAATGATTCAAAAATTTCTTGGCTCGGCACCTGTAGCTCAGCGGCTAGGTGATACTCCGGAGCTGGCATGTTTAAACCCAGCCTGGTTCTGCCAAACAATGACAACAACAACAACAACAACAACAAAATAGCTGGGCATTGTCGTGGGCACATGTAGTCCCAGCTACTTGGGAGGCTGAGGCAAGAGAATCACTCAAGCCCAAGAGTTTGAGGTTGCTGTGAGCTGTGATGCCACAGCACGCTACTGAGGATGATATAGTGAGACTCTGTCTCAAAAAAAAGAAAATTTCTAGTCACAGTGGCCACAATTGCTACCGTTGTGGTTGGAACCTCGGGCATTCATTCCAGTCGGGTCCCTGCCTTGTTTCTTATGTCTGAGATCCTGTCTTAATAAAGCATAAAGAACATACGTTAAGCCTCCGTGGCCAGCACTGGTTTCCCCCAAGTGTCAGCTGTGTCTCTGTGTAACTTTACCTACAACATGTGTTTGCAGCCCCGGTGCCAGAACTCTGGCTATCTGTAGATACTCCTATTAACTTTGCAAGGCCATAAATTGTTTGACTGTTGGTGACTATTACTTTCCAAATTCTGTACCTCTTCCTTCCTTTCCAAATATTGTTTCTCCTCCCTTCCCTCTACGTTCCACTGGGTAGCACCTACAACTATGTCCCTTTGCAGATGGACGGGTCAAGCTTAAGGCCATCAGACTGCTTCAGGGTTGACTGGATCACATCCAACCCTTTCTAAGTGAGAATGCCAAAATATAGACTTGTTCACAAAATAATACTCACCATTCAAAAATATGAATTCATCTATCCACTAGATAGAGTCCTGGGAATGGGAAAAGCCTCCAGGGAACAGTAGACTTACCTGAGTTCCCCCGACCCACAAAAAACTTCACATTAGAAACACAATTCAGAAACGTCATTCTTTTTTTTTTTTTTTAATTAAATCATAGTTGTGTACCTAAATGCAAGCATGGGGTACAATGTGCTGGTTTTATATACAGTTTGAAATATTTTCTTCGAACTGGTTGACATAGCTTCATTCTAAGGTAATATGATTTGTGTTTCTCATAGAGAAAGGGCAGCTTAGGAAAGGTTACAGAGTAGATGAAGTCCTCCTTTATCTCTTACTAATGATGTGACCTCAGGCAAATTACTTATGTTTCTAAGCAAGAGCTCCGTCCAGTATGAAATAAGGGATAGTAACAAAAGCACCCGTCTCATGGGGTTTTCGTGATGGCTAAATCGACTAACGCTCTTTTTTTTTTTTTTTTTTTCGAATAACACTCTTAAAGCATCTAAAATAGTTCCTGGCATGTAGTATTACCTAGTAAATAATATTAGCTCTAATAATTTGACCATTAGGAATGTTCATATTAATTGTGCAAGAAAATTAATCCTGTGTTGGAATCTAAGACAAGAGAAACCCTTATAAAAGCGATGTGGCTGTTTGGGGTGACAATAGTAAAAGCTAATTATGGCCAAGGATTACAGTTTATGTATATTATCTCAATTCAGAAAACCCCACGTGGTAGAATTTACTATTCTAGCCTTTTGAGACACAGAAATTAAAGCTCCACCAGGGTTGCCCAATAGTAATGGAGGTAGAAAGCACTCAGGCCTGGATTTAAAATCCTAATAAGCAAAGTACCACCAAATGACCAGGCTGCAAGACCCACACCTGCTCTCTAACCAGCTCATCCTCTTCCTCTTGAGCCTGCTAATGGCACTGAATGAGTCCTTTCCTCATTTGACTTGGCATCGCAGGGGAAAGGCTCTACCACAAACTACGGCTTAGGTAGGAAAATAAACTTGGTTTCAGCAAATTAACTTTCAGCATAGTTTTCAATGACTGGGGTCTCAGACTATTAAATTTTGAATTTCAGAAACACGCTCTAGCACAGAACAACAGCTGCTGCTGAATCACAATCCACAAAGCAACAGAAGCTGCAGCATCTGGACAAATAGCTACCAAAGCCATATCAGTAAATAAGGTGAAAGTCTCCACGCAATCTGACCCTTCAGAATCTTCTCCCCAAGCTTGCTACGGGTGGCTCAGAGGCATCTACACAAGGAAGGCAAATGGCATATATTTTTTTAAAAAGTCTGTTCAGGCAGGAGTCTGTAACCTTTGCTCTCCATTGGTAGAATGGATGTTAACGGTGCCAGCTGGAAGTAAATGGAGATTTTAATTGAAACACATACAACTGTCTCCAACTGGGGACTAGGGGAAGCACACTAGAGCTTCTTTCTAAGTTATCTAATGAGCACCCAGCATGGCTTAGCTTTCCACAAATGATCCTCCATTAGCCTGGGATTGTTTTGCAAACAAATACTCAAATAAAAAACCACTCAGATCTTGTCTATTTGGCACTGCTTCTCAATACCAGCCTTATTAGCTAATGTGAAATATAAAGTGTAATTCAGGGATCATGTTTATTTTTGTTTCCTGGGGAAAATGGAAAGAAAACCACTATTGGAACATAAGAACTGCATATAACGATGACAACAGGTGCATGTGGTATTAGATGAAATAACTGATATAAATGTGTTCTCAATCTCATTAAAATTATTTTTCACAGTTGCAACTGTCTTAACTCTTAATATCTCTTTAAAAGATGTGTTATTTTCCCAGACCTAATTGTTTCAGTGGAAAAAATGAATTAATTATAGTCTTCAAATTTAGTGACATCACCTAATATACAAGAAGGACTCCTTCGGTTATGTGAAATAATGGCTATATAGCAGTATGGTTTGTTTCACAGGCAGATGTTTGTTTAAATGACAAAAAAAAAAAACTGTAAGACTAAAAGGTCATTAGTCATTGCTACTCAAGTTATTTACCCTTTCGAAAGGTTACCAATGCTTTATTTATTTTTTTATCATATTGCTTATTTGAAGAAGCGTCACATGTAACATTAAAATATTTGACAACAATATTTTCCTTGATCAACGTTCAGATCCATGGGAAAGAAGTTTAAAAATGAAGTTCATGGACAATAAGGGCAAAGAACCAAGCCACGTTTAGGGTTCTGTGTCCGCAAGAAGACAGACAGTTGGCCTTTCTGCTGTGCTATCAAGGTAGCTTTAATTATGCTCCCACAACATCACAGGGCTATGCTAGCTATTCAGCAAAACTCTCACAAAGAAGGACAAGAGACTGTATTTTCTTCTTTACTTTCTTCAAAGTATATCCCTCAACTTTGCCTAAAACAAATAACCCTTAAAAGGCATTTCATTTGGATGAGGAAAGAAAGAGAGCAGAGCTGGATTCAGGGAACAAAAGGACCTTCATGAAACACTCAATCAGAAGATTGCTGCACTCCCTAACTTGAGTTCTGGCATTTTCTGTGTGGACTCTACAGGGAAGGAACAGGGCAAGAAATCCATTTAGGTGTGCAGGTGATGCCCCAGTGATGTTTATCCTAAGGAATCTTAATGTCTTGGCCTCATCAAGAACTGTGCACACAAACATGGTTCAATATTAACCACAGTTAAGGAGCCCGAGATAAAGAAACACCATTATTCATCCAGAGACTTAGCGCTCACTCACCACTGGCAGCATGCCGAGAGTACACCAAGTTACTGTGTATCTCTCCGTTCCTGGTAACGTCAACCAATGCAGACGTTAGCTGCCTTTAAGAATTACGCATTTTGAATGAGGATTTAAGTTGGCTACAAAGGAACCATGAATAATCAATAACTATGTAATGAACACTGTAGAAATGTACAGTAAATAAACATGCTTATCCTTATATAACGTAGCCCATAAGAGAGCTCTGATGGCTTGGGGATTTTCAATGATCTGAAAAAAGTGAGTGCTTAGTACATATCCATTCCCAATGGGATACATAGTAAGTCATGCAGGTACTAAATTGTTACAGAGGAAATTCAGTACATTGCATAAATTGGGCAATTATCACCAGGGACGTGCCTGACACTGCTATTGTTTAGAGTATTTATCGTAGGGTCCTTGTCCTGTAATTTGCATATGATGTTGTTGGCAGAATGTGTATGCCAAATATTTGAAACCAAAATAGAACATTTTAAAAGTATAACATATAGAATTCACCAATTCCAATATATAGGTTGCTTTTGAAATTGGGACCTGATGCGATCGTGAGAAAATTTCATCAAGACAGCTTATTTCATAAGCAGAGGTGAGTTTTTTGTGGCAGGGCCTTATGGGAGATATCAACTTAATGTTCATTTTCATAATTCAATAAACCACTTCAGAGTTTTTGTCATAATAGCATAATACATATTCACTGTGGAGAGAGACCTGAGAAGTGGAATAGCGGAGACAGTCTATTGCTAACCTTGCAGTTCCCCATAAATCATTATTGAAAGTTCCTTGCACGTGCTTTGAAGCAGAGCCACTATTTTAGCAGAGCCAAATGTGAAGAGTTACACCCAGGCCATACAAAAATCCAACTCAACTGAAATACACTGTTTATTTTAAAATGTCGTTACACACACACACTATATGTATATATGCACATATATGTATCTAAGGAACCCACTGAGAGCATTTTGCTCTCTAATCCACACGCCTGCCGTTTGCCAGTCACCAATTAAACAGAACACACCCCACAGTGTAAATGCTATCTGTTGCTGTTCAACAAGGATTTTAACTTTTGTCTACATAACTCCGGACCCAACAGTCAGTTCAATTTTTAAAATAAAATCAACAAGAACACCCACTTATCCTCAGAGAATACACTTAACTTTTCTACCTTTTGAACAAACTCAAGGACCTTAATAATGGGTCCATTGCTCTTTTATTTCACACATTCTTCATTGCACCCAATGCAATTATCCCTGTATCGCTCTCACTCCTCTGCTCCATGCTTTCCATCATTTTTCCACATCTGCAAGTCCTTCCCAACATTCAAAATAGATTTCATTCTGTCTTTCCCCAAAGGCATTTATGATCTTATCAGGAAATAATTTCATTCTCTTTTATCAGTGTATCTGCATTTTTTTTGAGACAGAGGAATTAAGTACTCCCTTGACCTGTTTTTAAATACAAATCATGACTTATTACATCACCCAAATTTTCAGAATGATGTTACCATACTATAGGCATCTACTCGTACTTTAAATAAAGACATCGATTCAATTGTGAAAAACCAGTCCAAAGTTGTACTGACCAAAACTTATTAAGTATGTGTAAGCAGGTGACTATTACCCCCCCAAAATAGGAAACCTTCCTTCCACAGAAGCTGAATTCAATTTTTCATTTTATAATTATAGACTATTAAATGCAAAATTTAAGAGTTCCAAAGTATTTTATTTTTTGGAAGTTATTTGCATAAAGTTTCATGAGAAACCGTATATTCATAATTGCCATATTCTTACCCCAGTTTCCTCAGAGATCAGTTGTTTGGAGTTTATCTTTTCTCCCTCAACCCTTCCACAGTTTGGCATCAATTTAGAATCATTTTAAATCCTTTAATATATTAGACTATCCAAGTTTTCTACAGTAAGGATATGCTACTTTTGAAACAGGATATGCTACTAAAAAGTAAAACTACTTGGCTTTAAAATAAAATCATCCTAGCCAAAAAGGAACCCGGAAGTTAAAAGAGTATTTTATCGATTGTGAAAAACAAGTATGTTATACCCTTTGAACTAGAAAATGCAAGAGAAAAAGAAACTAATTGTGTAGTTCACACATAAAACATTTTTATTAAAAAACAATATCGATCTGAAAAAGATAAAATGAATTGTTGGTCTCGGATGTAATTTGCTATTAAAATCAAAAGAAAAAAAAAGCTTATCTATTTAATGTGTAAAGATCTGTTTGGCCATCAGGTGCCTCAATGCCACCTGGACAATGAGGACTTGCTATTGGATAACAGCAAAGATCCAAAAACCTGTCAAATCTCTATGCCTCTATGTCCTGAAAACCTTTTAGCTCCACTTACACCAGTGGTGCAAGCTTTAGAAATGTGGGGTGCTTCCACACAAAACAAGATGTCCGAGTCCCATCCGGACCAACAAATCATCATCTCTAGGCATGAACCCGGTCATCTGTGGGCTAACTGGTCCTCGTGTGCATTTCAAGCTCTCCTTCCTCACATGTGTGCATGTATGTGTGTGCGTCCACGTGTATATGTGTGACAGGAAAGAACACATCGTCCTGTTTTCTAATGCCCCAGGCCTCTCTCTTCTTGCTTTCCTCTCTGTGAAGACCATCTTTCTCCTGGGAGTTAAAAATTAGTTCCATTAAATCCACTGGAACAAATGCTGCTTATATTAAATATGACTTTCAGGTTTATGGACCCTACGAGTCAATAGATAACTAGAATTCAAGGTTTTCTATTTTCTTCTGTCATAATTATTACAGGAACCTAAGTAATTCATCCAACCAGGCTGTGCCCTTGGGTCTGCACAGGTCGGTACCATCGTCAGACAACTCGGCAGCATTATTAAACGTGCTCCGTATTAAGTTAGCTTTAGGAAGATAAAATAGAAATAGGAGACCTAATCCCTAAACCTAATGAGCTTAGATTTCAACAGGGAATATGCAATGGATCATATTTTTAAAGAGAATACTATTAAAAGAACACTAAATTAGTGAAAATGACAAGGTGTCAACCATATAAGCATGAAAGGGAGGGAGGGAGGAAGCTGGAGAGCATTAAAGTCTGTAATGGCTATTGTATTATTATTTTAAAAGGAGAAAAATATGCAAAGAAATTTTCAGAAATAAAAAATAAGTATAGAAGTACAATTTCTTCAAATATTCAAAGGCCTTAGAGCCCCAATTTCCTGCTATCTTCCTTCAAAGTTTGCTTTCCATTTTCAAGTTGTTTATATTCAATGGAACCAGTCAGTAGGGAAGAAACTGCAAAGACCGTGAACAACTCTGTACGGGCCTCCCAAGAATATTTCTCCATCTAATGAATATAACACCTTTTGCAAGAATAATAAATGGCACAGTCTAAAACTGTAATGGGTGACTTTTTAAAATTTGTCTGAGTGCTGTGGACCATACAGAATTATTTTTACTGACTCTTCCTGAACTTTCGAGTTCTGGATATTATTCTTGTCTAATGGAATTCTTGGAAGGACAGCAAATCAATTGCTTAGGCAAGCTATTTCTTTCTTGGCATTTGCTAATGAACTGAATTCTGAGAACTTATGTTGGTTTGGGTAATTTATTTCATTTGGGAATAATGTGGGGGTACAAATGTTTTGGATATATGAATTCCTTTTTTACAGTTTGAGTCCAAGTGATAAGTGTGCCCGTCATCTGGACAGGTGCACTGTACCCACTGGATGTGAATTTACCCCTTCCTTCCTGCCTCTTCCACCTGCTCGCTTTCCATCAAGTTTTACCACCAAATGTGCATGTGGGTGTTGACTGATTAGTTTCAATTTAATAGTGAGTACAAGTGGTGTTTGTTTTTCCATTCCTCTAATACTTCACATAGAATAATACAGTCTCCAGTTCCATCCAAGTTTTTACAAAAGGTCTTAGTTTGCCATTTTTGTATGGTTGAGCAGTACTGATGGCATACATATACCACATCCTATTGATACATTCATGTATTGAAGGATACTCAGGTCGATCCAAATCTTTGTGACTGTGAATTGTGCTACTATAAATATTTTAGTGCCTGTACCTTTTTGAGAAGGTGACTTTTTTGAGGGGGCTAACCAAGGGTGAGATTGTTGGATCAAATGGTAGGTCTACTTTTAGTTTTTTGAGCTATCTCCATTCTACTATCCATAGAGGTTGTACTAGTGCAGTCTAACCAACAGTGTGTACATGTTTTTTTGTCTTTTTTTAATCTACACCAGCATCTGTTGTTTGGGGATTTTATGCTAAAAAACAATTCTCACTGGAGTTAGGTGATATCTCATTGTGGTTTTGATTTGCATTTCCCTGACTGTTAGAGATATTGAGAATTTTTCATGTGTTTATTGGCCATTAGTCTATCTTCTTTTGAAGAGCTTCTGGTCGTGTTATTTGCCCACTTTTTTATGGGGTTGTCTGATTTTTTTCTTGCTGATTTGCTTGGGTTTTTTATAGATTCTGCTCATCAGCCCCATATCAACCCTATAGCATGCAAATATTTTCACCCATTGTGTAGGTTGTCAATTTGCTCTATTGATTGTTTTTTTCACCCTGAAGAAGCTTTTAAAGTTTATCAGGGCCCATTTGTTAATTTTTGTTGTTGCTATGATTGCCTCTGCAGTCTTCTTCATAAATTCTTTGCCAAGGCAAATGCCTATAAGAGTTTTTCCAACATTTTCATCCAGAATTTTTATAGTTTCATGTCTTATGTCTGTTATCCATCATAAATTAATATTTTTTGGTGGTAAGAGGTATGGGTCCTGTTCAATTTTCTACATGTGGCTATCCAATTTTCTCAACACTATTTATTGAGTAGGGATTCTTTTCCCCAGTGAATGTTCTTATGTGTATCTTATGAAATATCAGAAAGCAATATGAAGATGATTTTACAAGGGCTCACAATTAAGTTCAGGAACTCATCCTAAAAAAAAGTGTTACAAACCTCATTGCTGAAATCACTACGGTTGCCAGTGAATTCAGTAATGAGGGGCATAGTAGCACTTTTTCTAGGATAAGTTTGCAAACTTAATTTTCTGACCTTGCATATCTGGGTTTTCTATTCTGATCCACTTATCTATGTCTCTGTTTTGTGCCAGTACCATGCTGTTTTTGTTACTATAGCTTTGATGTATATCTTGAAGTCTGGTAAAGTGAGGCTTCCCAACCTGTCCTTTTTGCTTATGGTTGCTTTGGCAATTATAGGTTTTTTATGGTTCTTTTATTTATTGCATCTATCTGTAGATTCCTTTGGGTAGTATACACATTTTAACAATGTTGATTCTGCCGATCTATGAGCATGATACATTTTTCCATTTGTTTTCATTCTCTCTGATTTCCTTTCTGAGTTACTTGTAGTTCTCCCTAGAAAGGTCTTTTACTTCCTTGGGTAAATTGGTAATCTAATCAAAAGCACAGAGTAACTACTGAGTGATATAGAAATGCTATTTGTAAAGCATTTTATAATATAAAGTGTACATTGTCTTCAGAATCTTGCCAAAATTTGAATATTTGGCTTATCTTGGTGTCCATGTATCTCCTATACAGGAGTTAGCATTTTTATTTATGCTTAACAGTGAGATCTAACAATTAAGCATCAATTTAACAGGCTTTTTCATATGGACAAACTAGAGATATCATTTCCAGCAAAACGATAAGAAAATCTTGTGTGGATTCCTAAAGTTAAAATCACTGAGTTGTGTTCATCTTTGCAATTTGAAAATATGTGGTCTGTGTAATTTACTGTGATTTACACACACACACACACACACACACACACACACACACACACACAAACGGGAGTAGCAATACCAGTTGACATTGTTCTGCACAGTCTGGAAATCTTTAATGCTATGTATGCTCAAGTGAGCTCTGTCTTTTTAGAAGTCTTATTACAGAAATTCAGAAGCCAGAAAAACAAGACTATTCTAATAAAGCCCCCACCGACACATCACCAAGTTTCAGAAATGATCACTTTTCTGTCCATCTTGTTCCTTCTATCTGCACATCTCAACAACTCAACTGGGACACGGTTATGACGTCTCAGATGAAGATTCACCTGCATCATTTTCTTCTGAATGTTAGCATCCTAAAATCACACATGCTATTCTTATAGCTTTATCATCTTATTTGTTTGAAAAAAGGTAATCTTATATTGGCTTAGTAGAGGAGGAGAGAATGGTTTTCATTCCACTTTCCTGTCATTAAGGAAAATCAAGCCTCTATTGATAGCAAATCTCAGAAAATAGGTGACTTCTCTCTTTTCCACTTCACTTCACACCAAACCTGGAACTAAGGACTTTATTGGCTTTATGCAAGCTCTGCAGTCAAACCAGTCCACACTGAGCTACTGTGTTCTCAGGGCAGAAGACAAAAGGATTTCCAGGGAGCTCTAATTTACACCCCCATTAAATATTTTCTTGATTTTCATTAAAATAAGAAAACCAGTTTTCTCTATTCAGTGGCAGATCTATTTAACTTAAATAAAATTTCTCCCGTAACTTACCCATACTTACTCAAAGGATTAGTGAGCCTCTGTCAGAGAATAGATACTTGTCTGCTCATTAACATTCATGACCAAGAACTCTTCTGGTAGGGCTGGTTTCAGAGTCTGATAGAGCAATACTTAAAAGAAATTGGCTTGTCTGTGAAACAGCTGCTCAGCTAAGCTACCATGCAAGGGAATTGGTGATAATATGATGATAATACTACAACTATACTAGGAGCATAATATAATTTAAGTTACTTTGAGGCATGTGGTAGGGGGCTAAATATTAGGAAAAGATTGGTAGTCCATCACAGAAGCCACAGAGCTACTGATTACCTGTGTGCAGCCTCAGTTTTAAAGGGTCTTTCAATGTCCAAAGAAAGGGAATGAGAGAGTGAGGGGGACGGGAGAGGGTCAAATCGCACTTATACAAAGTTTTGGGTTCAGCATGCACTGCATTTCAATGCACCCCCACCGTGGACTATCTTTTTTAGCAATGTACACATATAAGTTGTTTGTGATTTATAAACCTGCTCACTAGTTCTATCAAAGCCCAATCCCTCATTAACTGATTTTTATTTTTGGAAGGTCTGCCCTTTGGGAAAATTGACGCCTTCTATTCCAATGCCAGTGAAACTGTTTCTATAATTTCTAGTTACAGAAACAGTTATTCTGTAATTTCTGGCTTAGTTTTACACATTCTGATCTCAGGAGGTACGTCACTGAGATGGTAGCCCAGCAGACATACAGGAGGAATTATTATGCCCAGAATGGCATCTCACCCCTTATGAATTAGAGTTGCCTCTGTTCTGTACAATTAGGCAATCAGTAATGTGAAAACCTCATAGAAGTGTGTATGTTTGCATGTTTGTGTGTGTGTGTGTTTCTGTGATTCTGTGTTTATTCGTTCTTAAGTTAGGAAATGGGTGGTATAACAGGTATGTCTGCCTAACTGTGCTTTATTTAGAAGATAGTTATTTCTCTTGAATTTCTAGGAAATCCTTTTAAAACAAAGCAATGTAGTAAGTGAAATCATATTTGAGAAGAGGCAAGAGTTGTTCTCTGAGGGCCATGATAGAGTAGGATAAAAAAATATTCACTTTCTTCTACCTCCACCTCCCCAGGAATAGTATAATCTCCTGCCCCACCAATTTTGGGAGTTACCATGAGATTTACTTTGGCTATGGAGACTGGGGAGGTTGCATACTGTGCAGGCTTTAAGGGGCACCCTGACTCCATCTGTCTATCTTTGGAGTCTCCAAACTCCACAAGGGCAGCTCCCAAAAGAAAAACATACATCTAGAATGGACAAGACCAAATTTATTTAGAGTTAAGCCTAGTTGAACACAGAACACTCAAACTCTAGATAACCCAAAGATCCATGAAAGAAAAATAGTCCTTCAAGTCCTTTCTTAAGTATATCCCAAGGTATTTCGTTTTCTTTGAAGCTACAGAAAAGAGTACTGTGGCTTTGATTTGGTTTTCATGCTGGATGAAAGATTTAAATCTAACACATGAAATGATTAAAACCATAGAAGAACGTGTGGGAAAAACTCTTAACAATATTGGCCTTGGAAAAAATCCATGAAGAAGACCCCATTGGCAAGTGCAGCAACAAAAAATATAAATCAGTGGAACCTGATCAAGTTAAAAAAGCTTCTGCACAGCTAAGGAAACAATCAACAAAGCAAAAAGACAACCTCCAGAATGGGAGAAGATATTCGCATGTTATGAATTAGACAAAGGGCTAATGATCAGAATATAAACAAAGAACCCAAACAAATCAACCAGAATAGAACAAATAATCCCATCAATCAACAGAAAAGTGACATGAACAGAACCTTTTCCCAAGGAGACAGACTAATGGCCAACAAACACATGACACAATGATCATCAATCCTAATCATCAGAGAAATGCAAATCAAAACCACTTTGAGATATCACCTAACACCAGTGAGAAGAGCCCACATCACAAAGTCACAAAGCTGCAGATGCTGGTGGGGGTGCAAAAAGAGAGAGGTACACTTATGCACTGTTGGTGGGATTGCAAACAGCCTTTTTGGAAAGAAATATGAAGAATCCTCAAAGAACTAAAAGTAGACCTCCCATTTGATCTCATAATCCTATTACTAGGTATCTACCCAGAAGAAAAAAAAAATTACTTTACCATCAGGACATTTGCACTAGAATATTTATGGCAGCTCATTTCACAATTACAAAGATGTGGAAACAAGCCAAGTGCCCATCAGCCCATGAGCAGATTAATAAACTGTGGCACATGTATACCATGGAATACTATTCAGCCTTAAAAAAGATGGAGGCTTTGCATCTTTTGTATTAACCTGGACAGATTTGGAGAATATTCTTCTAAGTAAAGTATCTTGAGAATGGAAAAGGAAGCATCCCATGTACTCAGGACTAATCTGAAAACTGGAGATCCACAACTACAGGCCTACATGAATAAAAAATACAATTAAATTCAAGAAGAGGTGAGAAGAGAGGGCACTCGGTAAGTTCCCACCTACAATGCAGATGTATAGGGCACTGTTCCTGGGTAAAGGACTCAACAACTAAAACTTTAGACTTCACCTTACGAATATAAGTAATGTCACTTAATTATATGTCCTCACGTATTAACCCAAAATAAAAATAAATAAGCACTTCTTGGTTTTTTGCCGTGAAATTTTGTAGTTGTTCGTTACAAAACAACAGCAGGCTAATGTAAGGAATAAAAAGTTTTAACAATATTTGCATAATAGATATATACTAAGTGTTAATAAATCAATATTAATGGGGAAAGATCAATAATAAATAGATGACAATATTTCCTAAGGACTCCGGGGACATGCATTCAAAATCTCCGGTGCTTTCTGTCTCCTCTTGCCACTTCTTTAATTATCACAATCTTTAGACACTGGCTAAGGGTATTGAACATAAAGCTCTTCTGAAAAATATTTTGCTGATGCCTCTAAATCAATGGATCTCAACCTGTGGGGTCGTGACCCCTTTGAGGGCTGAACCACCCTTTCACAGGGGCCGTCTAAATACATCCTGCATATCAGATATTTACATTACGATTCATAACAGCAGCAAAATTAGTTATGAAGTAGCACTGAAAATAATAAAATGGTTGGGGGTCACCACAACATGAGGAACTGTATTAAAGGGTCACAGCATTAGGAAGGTTGAGAACCACTGCTCTAAATACAAAACTTTATTACTTTTGGTTTTTTAATCGATTGTGTTGTCTCTGGAGTTCATTTACTTATATATCTCAAAGGAAAACTCCTTGAGAGGCAATGACCCTATTTTAGTCGTTATCTTTTTATCTACTATACACTCAGTTAAATGCCTTCTACACAGTAGGTTCTGAATAAATGTTTTCAAATGGAAATCACTGAAATAAAAATACATCACCCATGTGACAGGAATTATGAAAGATGCAACCACCACATGTAAAACTACTTAGCAGTGTTTTCCTTCTCAAATAAGTGTATTCTTTGAGAAGATTATGCCAATATTTTAGAGAAGTCATTACATCATTGTCACCTCTACAGTATATATATAAGAAATGATGTCTTAAAAGAAAACACAAGCTGAGATACAGTATAAAAGTATCATGCTACTGTGAATAAGTGAATTCCCATTTAGTACAAAGGGTATTCTGAGGGTGTTACTATAAATCTCTTCATGGGTATAGAAATTACTGTTCTTTTTTTTTCTTCTTTTAAAAACGCACTTGCTGCCAAAATCTCCAGACAAATGTATATCATTAAGATACATAAATAAAAGTCAGGAAAGAAAGTAAAATAATAAGACCAAGAAGAACGTACTAAACAAAACATGTCATATGGAACTCCAAATGTGAATAAGTTTTAGCTCAAATAAATCCAAAAGGAAAAGAAAAATTAAAATATCCCTTCCACTAAATTTTCCAGTCTCTGAATAATCCATATCTTACAGTCACTCTCGAAGAACAGTTAGTTAGCGCCAACATCACGATAGAAACCACAATGCCTTGTGAAGTAAAAAGAATAAATAATACATTTTCATTGATTCAGTAATATCTTTACCAAAAAACAGCACCCACTCCCCTCTAATTAAGGGACAGATTCCAACAGAATAATCTCCTTGCCTTTTCCTAAAATATAGATATAGATATATTCTTTGCCCACCAATATCCCTATTACCTTGTTAATATAATCTCAATAACTGTTCTCTAGTTTCACTTAAACAAATAAAAGCTTACTTGGAATTTCAACCAAAGATCAACTCCTTCTGCCATTAGTATTTATAAGTCTGATGTTAAGTGTCAGGTTACAATCTACGTTTCCACATGTGGGGTGGAAACTGGGCAAGTCATTCGCCCTCTCTAGGTTCCAGTCACCTTGTATAGTTCATATAGACAGAAACATAGAAGAAGTGTGCTTTTGTGACCAGCTTCTTTCCCTGAGCATAATTTTTCTCGGTTCATCCATGTCATAGCATGTATGGGGAGGTCATTCCTTTTGACGACTAAATAAAACTTCCTTTATGAACAGTCCACATTGTTTTTTCTGGAGGGGGGATTGGGAATTTAGATGGAGCTAACTGTGAGATGCCAGCACATTGGGAACTGGAAAGCACTGGAGATATTAAGGGGGTGGGAGGGAGCTGAGAGCAAGGATGCAGGAGTGCTCATCCTGGGATGGAACCCTGACTCTGCCTCTTAGTATCTGGGGGTGACTTTGGATTGAGTTGACATCAAAAAAACAGGGCTAACATCTGTAAAAGGCAGGGAACAGAGCCAACTGTTGCCTCACCACTTTTACTGCCATCCAAGTGTTTGGTTTGTCTCCATTTTCCAGGATCCCAACATATAAACCAACAAGAAGCACAACAGCAATGGGGATTTAGATACAGATGAAAGACAGACAGGTCGGACAGTCCCTAAACACGGAAATGTCAGGAAAATGAGAGAGCGCACCAAGATGACCCTACTTTTGTCTGAATTTTTATATGCTATTGTTTATATACTTTTGGCTTCCTGGGCTGTCTGGCTGAGAAGGGAAATGGGAGAAGGAGTTCATGTGGTTACTGTTCTTCCAGGTGGACTTGGCTGATCTTCATCCTCAATTTTAATCCCCAGGGAGCAACAGAAATGCTGGGTCTGGCTAGAGATCTCATTGAGAGCATTCTTGTAGAGTTCTAAGGGAACTTTTGCAGTGGCCGGGCCCCAGCCAAAAAGGCAAAGGGGCTTTTAAGGGTGTATAATGAAAGCCAGAAGTAATGATTTGGCCAGAGAAAGGAGAAAAACACAAGCCAACAAACAAATACATTGTCAGACCCATGGAGAGAAGTTCCAGTGTCAAAAATATAAACTTCTATTGGATAAATATTCATCATAACGTTTCAATTCTATGCTTAAAACATTTTTAAAAGCTTTCTATCTAAAGAAGATTCTCTGCCAAAGAATTAAAATTTCTATAATTGATATTAGATACTTTTTTCAATTCTCTGCCTGTCAGATAAAACTACAAGGGCTTAGGGTCATGGAGCAAACTTAAGTGACTTTAAAAAGTTGAGGAAGAACATGTTCAGGTTTAACTTCCTAAAATCCAATGCGTATTCATGATTTTATACACTGAGTTTTCTAAATAGTACCAAAATATTAATCAGAAACAAGGGAAATTGGACATTGAATAGAACAGGTTTTATGTGAAGTGTATTAGAATCTCAAATTTTAAAACAGTCTCCACTACTGCATAACGAAAGTTAGAGTCAAAACATTTCTAATACAATAAGGAATGCAATAGCCAGAGACTAATTATTAACAGCAATCGAATTTAGCCTCTCTGAATACGGTTTGGGTTGGATCAGATGTATGTATCGGGTGCAATTCCTATTGCTGCTATACATAACAAAAATAGGAAAGTAGGCTTGGTGCCTGTGGCTCAAACAGCTAAGGCAGAGGCAAGAGACTCGCTTGAGCCCAGGAATTGGAAGTTGCTGTGAGCTGTGATGCCACAGCACTCTATCCAGGGTGACAGCTTGGGGTTCTGTCTCAAAAAAAAAAAATAGGAAAGTAAGTAGTCACCTTCCGATTTTAAGCAGTGGTTTTTCATATAATAAATAGCACAGAACCAACAAAGACATCCAAAAATCAGAATGGCAAGTCAAACATCTGAAAAGATGGAAGCAGAATCAGAACTTCCAAGTGCACCCTATGTATCAAGGGACTCAGCAGTAATGCGGAATGACCAATCACCCAGGGAGCTGTTATCAACAAATTCCAAGGCCTTTGTGGCTCCACGGGTGTCGTGTGGAAAAATAAAGTTTAGAGGATAACATTCCATAACCGATCCTAGATAGTTCTTTTGTGCTCAACCAGCTAATACTCAAGAAATGTTCTGAGGAAGTATTAAAAAATAGGGGAAAATGGAAAACCACCTACATGAATGCACCATCATTCATGAAAGGTGACTTAGCAGGATCAGGTTAGAAGCGCACCAAGATAAATGACACAACTGTGTAACTGACCTTCATGAAGCTACCCAATGACAAACCAGAACTATGACAGTGATTTTTTTTTATTTATATATCTTTATTATCATTATTTTAACACTGAGCACTTCAATAACTCGACTCACCAAAAACAAGGTAAACTCTCCAGTATCAGATTTAATTTTTTTAAGTCTAGCCGAAAGCTTCTTTGAAAGAAAATCTCAATTCCTCTCCTATCTCAATCTAATGCAACTGCAGTGAAGTGCCGTTTTTAAGGAATTCATTACCCCCATGTCAGATCTAATTTTATCAAAATCGATGTCCTGTCAAACTGATTGACATCATACACCTAAGTACATTAGAATCATTTAAAATATAGCTATAAAAAGAAAGAAAAAAAGAGAGTAGTTTCTTTAATAGGCAAATGATATCTGGGATTAAAAATTATAGACCCAAACATATTAAAAGTTATTAATATGATAATATAACATGTATCCGGCTCATTCTTATTATATGTACTTCTTTTAGAAAAAAATTAACTCTCTGTAAAGTTACCGAACTTTTAATATTTTTCTTAAAAAGCATTCATATTCTACACCATGAACACTTGCCAGGAATTTGTTCGACATCAGTTTGGAGGACAGCTTTATGAAGACACGAGAGTGGTTTCCAAATACAAAGGTAGAAACTGGGAGCAGCTGATCTCTCTTACCTGCTTTCTGTGAGAAAGGACAACATAACT
The DNA here is from genome assembly GCA_963574655.1 of Perodicticus potto. Taxonomy (NCBI): domain Eukaryota; kingdom Metazoa; phylum Chordata; class Mammalia; order Primates; family Lorisidae; genus Perodicticus; species Perodicticus potto. The sequence continues at coordinate 54,465 of CAUYRH010078673.1, forward strand.
CCATTTGCCTTCATCCGAAGTGATAAATTACAGTCCCTCAAACAGAGCCCTTTCAGAGGCTCCTGGATGTCACCGAATTAGTAATCAGTCATTCAAGGGTAACCCCCAAGCACTCCTTAGCTGCACTTAAGGAAACAACATACCCAACATCACTGCTAAATAAAAACTTTCATATACATCCATGTGTTCAGTTGTACTCAAGGGAGAGGTAGAAAAAGAATGTGAAATTGAAACAGACTTGTAGAAAAGATAAAGTCCCCCTCACTTCCATGGAAAATGTCACATCGTCATGAAAACGCTGGGAGGACCTATTACAACTTGAACTAATACGAAAGAAATTCGTGCTGCTATAATAGTTTAAAGCAGCAATGAAGTAAAACATTTTACCTACTGAAAAGAGAAAAGGAAAAAAGAAAAAAAAGTAGGAAAGTCTTTTCTAAAGTAGCTTTGTTGTATACTGACTAAAGAGAGTAAAGAAAATGATTACCAGCTTCTGCTGCTGTGAGGCAACTTCCTATGACCAACAGGGCCCAAAGAAGTCTCATTACATTTTTAAGTCAGGTTTACAAGAAATCAGAGTAAGGTACATTAATTTCTTAGAGCATCAAAGTCAATATGCCATCTCAAAACATTAACTTTGTTGTTATCATTATTGATGTTGGTTTTAAAAAGTCAGATTGCTTTTGAATATTTTTCTGAGGCTGTGATAAGGTAATTCAATGCAAATATGCTAGTAATAATTGCTTTTGTTCTTTGGGTTTTTTAATATAAGAGTGTTTATTTAAACACTGTAATAGAGGAATGAAGTCGATTGCTTATAATCAGGGCATCAAAAAGAGGGCCTAGACCTCTTTTGAGAATGCACAACTGCAGTGTAAAATGTGCTACATTGTTGCAATAACAAATTATAAAATAAAGGCATCCACGTCATTGGCATTAAAAACAAGCCCGTCCATTTAAAAGTGATGTTACATTTCAAATAATTCTACATTACACAAAAATTGTTAAAGACAATGCCTACATGAAAAGTAAAAACAAGCTATGGTGCAACAAAACCTGAATTAGAATCTCTCTCATAATGAAAAATCGAGGTAAATCTTGAGAATAAATTTCATAGGCAGTGCACAAAAGCAAAACAGTTTTTTTGTTAACTCAACTTTTTCTAAGATATTACTATAAAAATAACATACTGTCAAGAAAGCTCATGCTATTCTTCTTAAAATAGACCATGCTATAAATGTATAAGTGGAAAAGAGAAGCTCTCTCTCAAAAAAAAAAAAAAAATAGTTTTTCATGCAACACCAGGATTCTCAGAGAAAAGTTTGCCTATAACAAAGTGACATGGAAACAGTTCCACTTACCATCAAATTTCTTGTGCCTGGATACAAACGTGGTGCGCACAAAATGACTTGTCTCCTCCACGAGGTTTTCAAATTCGAGTTTGCTTTGTTGGCTTAACTTGTCTTCCATTTCTGTGGTGCAGCACGTATATTCCTGAGGACAGATTCTTAAGTGTTCCCCTGGAATGAGAAGTTCAATGTCAGTAGGTGTCAGTGCCCACTAGGGAACCCAGTCACCACGTGAATAAAAACAGCTGGGGCACCCCGTCACCATGAGAATAAACACAGCCGGGACACGGATTAAAGGTACAAGACTGCAAGAGTTTGGGCTTCCCATAGGTGCAGGGAGAGCCTCGAGCAACCTCTGTTGTGGCCTGTTATTGACGTATTCTACAATAGATGTGAGGGCCCATGTACTGGAGCTATGTGCTTAATGATCCTATGTGCTCTTTCCCCACAGACTCAACGCCCATCCTGTTGCACTGAGAATGTCCAAAGTATAACAGCTGCTTGCTAATGAGTGATCCTAACTCCTTAACACATGCAGTTGCTTGACCTCTCTTCAGGCAGCAAAACATCTCTATGCCAACTAGGAGACTGTCCCGCTCCCAGCACCTCCCTCAAGGACCGGTGACCGCTTCTGAAAGCCTGGTGCACAATCTCCTACCAGTAGGGAATGCCAAGGGACTTTGGTAGATTTCAGAGATTTCACTTCTCTCTTTCACTCCAATCCTCCAGCCATCCCCATGAACTATAGGTACTTAACATTCCAAACACCTGGTAGCCTTAAGTTGAACCTGATATTTAGTCTCTGTTTCCCATCGTGTAAATGAGGGTGCATTAAAACCATCAAAAGATCACAACATTTTTCCTGTTTTTATTTGAAATGCACCAAGTAACACCAGGTGACAAGAGATGTCGTGTAGTTAAAAGCATACTTGTCTTTGGAAACATCAAGCAGGGCAAAAGACATCTAGTCCCATTGCAGTCTGTTAGACAGCAAGAGCAAGAAAGGCTGGCAATTATCACTTGTGTTCTCTCTCTGCTGGTTTCTCTCTAGAAGGCATCAGCTTTTCTTCAGGTCAAAGTGAGTGTTTTTAATGACAGGTCTGGGGTGCCACCCACTCTCTCAGGTAGCATTTCTTGTCAGATGGAAAAGGTTCTCTCGAAAGGAGGAAGTCACTGAGGGGTTTAATTAATGCTTATGTTATATGGAAACACATAATAAAAGGAATAAAAATCTCGTGTTTAATTCAGCAGATTTATCTCTTGATATACCAGCCACTTCTTTTGACAATATTGCTTTCTTTAGTGCTATTTGCAAGTTGAAGCCAATCGTTTGCTTCATGAAATTAAAATGGACTGTTATTACACAAAATGTGAATTTCCAATTGACGCAGCTCAGTTAGTATCAAAAATGTTTATCAGTGCCTGTGGAGGGAAGAATGAAAATCCACCACAAGTCTGGCTAAATAAAACCAACAAATTGCCCCTACGATTAAAGTCGCTGTAGGACACTGAAAACCAAATGAACAAAGTAGTTGATGCTGATTAAATGATTAAATTCATTTTAATAGTACTTATAAAATTATGTCCTATGACCTTGTGCAAAAGTATAGGGTATCTCAGGATTTCTCACATAGCCTGATGCTTAAGCTCCTACTTAAAACAACAGCAGAATAAAAAATGATTACATATATGTATTAAAGTCATACTCTAATTCCTTAGAACAAAGGAGACCATAAAATTACATATATGCACACACCTTAAGAGGAAAGGAAATGCATCCATGTTAAGAGGGACAAATACTAAGTTCAGGTCAATAGTTCCCTTCTAGTAGAGTCTGGGATTTGAGAGACATGATTAAATACCATTTTCTGTAATCTTTTATATTTTAAGTTGTTTGATAGCTATATAGTGTTTATTAAATTGTCTTTGCTTTTCCTGTAGGATTACAATATGTTATAATAAAAACTTGAAAAATATCATTAAAAAGTAAGAGACACTATTGTTTTTCTAGAGAAGAAGACGGGAAGTAGATATGAAGAAAGAAAATAGAAGCCGTCCTTGACATTCAGAAGCCAGCCTAGCACTTTCATTCTCACATTCCACATAAACAACTTCACGGAGTAGCAACAAGATTACCCTGAGACCATGATAAAATGAGATCAAACAAGGCCTGTGTCTACTCAAAGTATTCATGCCATCAAAAATGGATCACACACCTCCTCTCTTGGCCAACACGATGGACTGGTGCTTTTATACCATTTACAGATTTATCCTCTTGCTTCTTTTTGGTAAGATTTATGGAGATACACTAGTACAGAATTGCCTTATTACAGAATCACCTCTGCTTTATGACAGCATTCAATCCAGCGTGCATCCCTGATTATCTGTACCCTTTGCTAGGTCATCCAACCAAACCTATATCCTATAATAGGTTTTTTTCTTTCTGAGATATGGTTCACCATGGTGTCTATTTACAATCCTGAGATGAGCGATGAACACACTCATTTAAATATAGGCATGATTTTGACCATCTTTGACTTGGAGCTTTTGACAGTACTAAAATGAGGAGGCCCCAAACAATGTGAATGGTAAAATGTTTCTCAGGGTAATTCCGATACACACCCCCTCTGAACAGCATGGTTCTAAAGCTCAAGTTGACTTCATCAAAAACAAATGAAACACAAATCACTAATTTCCTTTTTGTAAAATATCAAGCCCAGCTGATAAGGACAAAAATTAAAATTCTACAAACAAAATCCCTATATGACTTTTATATCACCATTCATGATCTTCCTCAATAAAAAAGAATATTATAAAGATTCTGACCATGTTCTCTTTTTCCATACCCATTGGTCTCTAAAAAAATGGAACATCCAGTGGTTGCATTTTATGTATAAATAGACGATAAGGGCAGTGCATAAAGGGAAAATGTTTCCTGAAGGAAACCTACCAAATTCGTCAGCAGAAGACTCAGAACTGGGTTTGGAGAATACCACCCAGCAAGTAGGTGATTTTATTAGTTCCTTTAACTCTACTTTGGTTAATGCTTTTCTGTGGGTCTCAATTAATTCTTTCATTTCTTTCTTAGAACTATAGTGGAATCCCTCACTACTTCTTTGTCTGGCTATTTGAATAATGCTTTTCATTTCAAATCACCTTCAGAATGTTTAGGCAGCAAATACTGGCCGAGTGTAGCTTAGCTGTACTCATGGTCTGAGATACATAATTACCATGTGAATCAATGTCATCTAGGAAAATCATTTCCCTATCCCACCACTTTCTCTGCTTGCCTCCCTCTGTTCTGTCTTCTCATCGCTCTACTGTACTCCCTTCCAGGGACCCACATGATGAAGGAGAAATGAGTTGACTTCTTAAGAAGACTTCCAGTTCTATAAACAACCCTAATAATGTATCTAATTAGTAAGGAGGCCCCTTACACATATGTCCATGAGCTACACCTCTATACACACACACCCCCTACATGAAATAATGTTGGTTTCAAGTTGTCCCACTTTATATATGTCACATTTTAGGTGGCATAAAATACAGATTTCCTTAAAGCAATTAGAGATTATAACACCTCTCATCAGATCTAATTTCATGAAATCCATGGATTTTTTTCCAACAATGTCACAAATAGAACTATTTTCCTTGGGACATAAAATGTTTACCTTCCTTAGATCAGTTTTTCACCAGAAGTCTTAAGTTTTTTGTTGCCAGCTCAATTTGAATGATTAGAAGCAGACTGCATCCCTGCTATACCAAATCTTGAGATTTCTTTGCAAGTTTATTTGTGCATAATAGAGTAGTAAATGGAGCATGTGGACATAAAAAATAGAGTACAGGGATGTAAATATTGGTGTACAATAGGTTAGAGAAAGAAGCATTCTACAATGTCGTTAATACTAAATATTCAGTCGACATGGCTACTGACGTGTGATTCTTGACCTCTAATGATGGTATAAGTAGCCTCTGGGCTATTATTTTCCAAATACATAAGCCTAACACAGAGATTGAATTGGGAGTTAAACTTGTCTCTTGATCTTTCAAGATGTCACTAGCTACTTACTACTCAGGAGGAAAATGTAAATATCAAAATACCAGGCTTACCCTCTCAGCATAACATTGAGCCAGGCCCATGCCCACTGTAGCTTTGTTCATCTAAACCCAGATACAGCCAGCGGTTCATTATGTTTCCGCACGTAGGCTGACGGGTCCTTAATTTGCAGGCGGCTTCATGCCCAAAGAATATAGAGTACTTTTCATTCTGCAAATTAGTATCACTTCTCTTCCTTCACCTGATATGAAAGTGCTATTCACTTTTTTAAATGATCATAGCTTTTTTTCTACTTCATTATTTGAGATTTTTGAAAAATACTACACTAGTCATACCTTAGATATTTTATGTTCTTTATTTTAATCTTTGTAACGTGATATATCCATAACAAATTTATATGAGTATTAAGATTAAACACGCTGTAATTTGATCTTAGCATTCACTAGCTGTGTGATGTTAGAGCAAGTTGTTTGACTTCTCAATTTTTCAACTATATAAATGGTTGAAATGATAACAGTTAGGGGAGAATGCACAGAAAAGGTACAGCCCAGAGCCTAGATAATGTTCACTAAAGTAGATACTTTAATTTTATAAACTAAAATACGAAATATATGAAATAATGATGGAAAAATCTTAAGTTATGAAATGAGGATGACAATTGTTATCTGTACTTCACTATTAAAAATATCTAACACATAAGCAAAAGAACAAAGTTCCACATTTGCAAACAAGCAAAATGACTTGACAAAAAGAAATGGATTTCATCAAAAACATATGCTTGTATCTCATTATTACTGGAATTGATAACTATTTGATGTCAGCAAAGAATAATTCCTTGCTCATTTGTGCTCTCTTAATTCTTTCCAAGATGTAAGTGAGAACATACCGACTATTATAATTGTAGTAGACACAAGAGAGTTTTCATCCTTTGCAAAACTTTGCCAGATATCATGTAAATTAACAAGAACCATCAGTCTATTTAAAGGTATATAACCTCTTCATATTATGGCAAAGAAGCAGAAAGGCTTAGCAGGATCAAGTGATTCATCATATGTCTTATTGCTTCTAAGCTCTGACAATAGCAAACTGGTGTGAAAACTTTCTGGGAAGAAAACACATATAGGTATTGGGAGCAACAGTGGTATCTTCAGCAAACATTCTCATCTCAAAGTCTGGGAAGGTATGATTCATTATTATTGTTCATTCAGAAAACTCTGCTATTTTAAACAGTTACCTGTCCTGTGGAATATTTTAGATAAGTTTAGAGCAGAAAAATACAAATTGACAAAATGAAAAGTTGTTGTTCCATTGTGTAATACTGCCTTGAGCTATTTACTTGAACAGTTTTCAGTATAAACACCGGCATGCCTGCGTGTCCATAAACTTTCATCTACACATTTAGGTGCAGTTAGTATCTGGAGTACCCCAAAGAGGAATCCATATTCTGGGGTATCCACAGTAAGCTTTCAAACATTATGATCTAATCCAGTGCCAGGATTTCATTGCCATAAGAGATGTTAGAAATGAATATTCAGAGGTGAATATTATTCAGAATGTGGGGCTGGCAGCATTATTTATAATGACCAAAATGTCTACCCACAGGCGAATGGATACATAAATTGTGGTATATACACGTAATAGAATATTATTCATCCTAATAACGCAATGAAAGACCGACACAGGCTACCACACTAACATTGTGCAAAATGAGCCAGTTGCAAAAGGACAAATACCACAGGATTCACTTACAGGGGCACATGGGATACGCAAATTCATGGGGACAAAAGTAGAATGGTGGTTCCCGAGGGCTGGGGGGTGGGATGAAGAGTTATTGTTTTATGACAATGGAATTTTAAGTTTGGGAAGATGAAAAAATTCTAGAGTTGGGTAATGGTGATGATTACACAATACGAATATACTTGATGCCACTAAATATACACTACAAAATAGTGAAAAGAGTAAGTGTCCTTTAGCACAATAAAAAAAAAAAAAGAATGCAAAAAGGATGCACAGTCTTTCCTAGCAGCGCATGAATGAAGCTTGAGAAATGTCAAGCCTGGCAACCTAATTCCTTGATCTAAATGCTACTGTTTTGTTCCCACACTGACCAGGGAGAACTTTGCTCACTGACATCACCAGAGCTTGGAAGAATCCTGGTTGGAAGATCACTGCGTCAGCCTTGCAGTAAGCAAATCTTTCATGCAAAGTGCTCGTTAGTGTGAGGGAGAGAACGCTGTGATGTTTCTAAACACAACAGGCGCAGGAACATGATGGGTTTGGAGCCTGCCAGCAGGGAGATGTCTGGCGTGTGGCTGGATTTACTCTGAGCCTGGCTTTCTTTTTAACCTTGTTACTAGACAGGAAAGTTGTACAAGAACTGAAATATTGTGATGCAGCCCCTTTCTCCCACTAATCTAAGGCAAAACATATTTGCAAAAACAATCTAATGATTTTTAAGGGTCGGAGAGGCTTAAGAAAATTTGTTCTTCTTGGGTTTAATTTTCTTTTGTCCTAAAACAGGTATTTGCAAGCCATGGCTTCTGGGTCAAATCCAGTTCATTACCTGTTTTTGACAGAGTAGTAAGCGATGGCTGAAATTTAAAGAAAAAAAAAAAGAATATTTTGTGCTGTATGAAAGGTTTATGAAATTCAAATTTAAGTGTTGATAAAGTTTTATTGTTAACACAGCCATGCCCATTCACTAATGAATTGTCTATGATGGCTTTGGTATTAGAACAGTGGAGTCATTATGGCTGAGGCCACGTGGCCTGCACTGCCTTAAAATATTTATTTTCTGAAATCACACATGAAAGGTACTTTGTAGTATGTATGAAGAAACAAGCTCCAACCCTTCCTATTCCAATTTCTCCAAATAGCAATAATATGAAACATTTCTCAGCTGAAATACTCATGACATTTACAAGTACTTGATATAATAAAGGAATTAGACCAAAGTTGTAACTTACAAAGGAGGAGAACTGTCATCCTTTAAAATTTTCCCGCTCACACTGCCTTCTCCAATGACTTTGTTTGTTTTATAATATGTCCAATACGTAATTAGATATGTCATTTATTTCAGCTGGAGAGGAGTTAGACCCCTCCAGGCCCACTGATAATGGAGATCAGGATAACACACCATAAATGTAAAAACTACAGAACTGAAACTATGATAACTATGCTTTTATCCATCAAATATTTACTAGAAACCTCCTGTGGGCAGGTGGTTCAGGCAGGTTCATGTCCAGCAGGATCAGACATGAGTCTGTGCAACTGAGCTTTCTTAGGGCACTAGAGTAACATGCCAATTAATTCCCCGGGTCCCTGCCTTTCTACAAGGCTCTTCTTCACATGCTGTAGAATAAATAAGAGAAACCGTAGACATGAAAAATATGTGTACTGGGAAGTTACAGAATGAGCTCAGGATCACATAACCAGACCATAAATTGTCATCTGTTTCCCAAGACAAAAAGAGATGGGCTGTTCCTCCCTCCACACACTATGTGTTGTTCTTCACAATGCATTTCCCCAAACGCCTGCCCAGGTGTTCATTCTCAGTCCAAGATGCTGAGGTGAAGGCAGAAGTGGGATTCTGCCAGATTCTGCCCCCTCCAGGGATGACCCTGGGTCTGAAGAGCACCAGGAATCGAGTTGGTGAGTGGCATGGAGGGAAAGAGCAAGAGACAGGAGGATCTTGTTAACTGCGCAAGCTCCCTGCCCCCTGAGGTGACACTCAGGGGAGACCTTGGGACGATGCACACCTCAAACAAACAAACACACACACACCAGAAAGGAAGGATCCAGAATGAGTCACGTTTCACAGACTGCAGCCATGTAAACGCTGGGCTTTTACAGAGCATTACAGCATGTGCAAGGAAACTACTACCCTTGACTGCCCTGGGAGGTAGGCAGAAGATCAAAAACTAAAAAAAAAAGGAAAAAATGGAAAGAAGAGGGTAAGATCTCACAAAACAGACAGCTTCAATTTCTAAACTTCCACATCCTGGCTGATCAGAGTGCAACATTTATTGCAGGTTTTGCCCTCTTCAGGGTAAGTGGTCTGTGTCAAAGTTCTCTCATCTTGCAGCTACTGAAATTTCCAATTAGCAGGACCCCCGGCAAGCTACCGTCTCCTTTCACCCCAGATGCCTCCTCCGATGACCACTCAGCTTGTTTATCTGGAGGTCTAGGAAGATGACTGGAGAAAATAATCTAAGAAAACAGGGGAACGGAAGTTAACTATTCTAAAATAAGTTAACTTTTAGCTAGACTTTCTGATAGCTAAGATAATTGAAATTAGAGTTTATAGACCTGGACTGTTTTTAGTGTCAGAAAGTTCCTACACAAGTTGACCAAGAGTGGCAAAATGGAAACAGCCTTGTTTTAAACGTATGTTCCAGTTCCTTTCCTTAAAGTTCAAATTCTCCAAACCTCCAAATAAGCACTCCTTCCACCATTTTTCAATATGAAGAGTTCTAATAAATGATCCTTTCATATCTTTAAGGGCAGCTCTTATTTAGTGAAGTTGTTCAGCAGCATAATCAGATATGTTCAAACCTCCACACAAGTTTCAGGAAATTCAATTAACATTCTACTTCAGGGGATCTTAGCATTCGAACAACCTGTATTACTGCCATCCTTTGATGATGACAGTTTTCTGATAAAGATGTTAAATGCTAATTCTTATAGTTCCAAAATTTTCACTCTCATGTTTCAAAAAACAAAACAAAACAAAACAAAACAAAAAAAGCATCCCTCTTTAAATGGAACCAACAGGTTAATTGTTTGAATCAGTTCCAACAGTTGTGCAGAGATATAATTTCAAAAATGCTATCCTAGATGTTACAGAAGAACATCCACACCTCGTCCACCAGTGTTTCTGGTCTTCACCATTTGGTTGGCTTTTCTATTTCGGGGAAGCTGGCTGTTTGGGCACCAGGATGAGCACAAAAGGCGTGAAGAGAATGAACAAAGAGTTAAGTGTACGGGAGGTAGGGAGTTGACAGTGCTTGAAGGAAAGGCATCTTAGAAAGCAGAAAGCATCTGGAGTGAGAGAAGCTGAATTCCTTTTCCTCTAACCTTGGCCCTGGTATGTTATAAAATTACTAACTCTGTATCTGCTTATATGATTTTTGGATAGAAGGAGTTTCCTCAAATGTGCACAACTTATTTAACCTATACAAGCAATGCTTTTAGACATTTAAAAGCACTGTCTTAACACAAAAGATCATCTGGAATTTGTATGCATAGCTAGAACTATACACACAAACTCTCTCACTCTCTATTTCCCAGCATTAATTTTTAGAAATAATGAATAAAAAGATATCAGAATAATGAATAAAAAGATCTCAGAAGATCTCAGCCATTTGATGCTGCAACTTTTCTCACTCAGAATGGAAAACAGCCCAGTAAAATTGTGGTTATACATCACAGAGACAATAATAAATTAAAACAGCAATGCGATCGCATGATGTAAAGTATTCAACAATCCATCCTTGTAAACATTCTATCCCACGACAAGACTCACTCAGCCATAGCAGTAACCTTTTGGGAGGGCATGTCATGGGATATTTTAAATTTTCAAGGGAAATTCAACATCTGTAGGCAACAGCACAGACCACTTTTTGAAGGTAACAGTTCACGGTTTCAACAATTAACTGCACAACACTCCTCTCAATACCGTTTCACTAGAGGCAGGGAAGTGTCGCAGTGGAGCAAAGCGAGGGTGGCAGCGTCCAACGTGATGTGTTCAACATGGTGCTAGGATTTGAGAAGTTGTCCACTACCATGAGTAAATAAGTGTGACTACGCAAGAATTGAATAAAATTTTCTTACAATGTATGTGTACGATGTTTTCAAATGGTTACTAGGTTCGTTAAGGTACAGATAGTTAACTGAATTTAACAATACAGATTGTTAACTGTATTGAATTTAACAATAACTGTACTGAATTTAACAATAAGTGGAATGGACAGTATTGCTCTGGCCTCCAGTGCCATGGAAAAATATTAAAAATTGTTAAGATACTGTAACGGATGTGTGTCAATGGGGGTAGGTTATAGCATCCAGCAATTTAACAAGATGTGCCATGCATGGAAGTACTTTGTACATGCGGTGGATACACTGACAGTGACTCGTAAGACAAGATTACCCTCAATAATGTGGGTAGGCCTCACCCAATCAGTTGAAAAACCTTATAAGCAAGAAATTGAGGTGTCTTAGGGAAGAAGAAATTCTTCTTCATGTTTGTAGCATCAACCTTCACTGAAGTTTTGAGCCTGCCAATCTGCCCTGAAGATTTCAACTTCGCCAGCCTCACAATCTCACATCACCTGAGCCAATCCCTTATATATATTAATTTAAATGTAAATATATGTGTAAAATACACATGTATATTATAATATGCAATCATTTCTGTTTCTCTCAAGAACCTTGACTAACATAGACAATTATTGTATCACAAACAGAATGTTTGGGACCCTCTGCACTCACTAGCTGCATTGTCTCCCAGTAGGCCTACAAGGGCACTCGTCACAATTGCCTGTGGTTATCTGTTTAACCCAGTGTTTTTCAACCTTTTCTTATTTCACAGCACACTTGAACCTTCAGTTTAACGTCCATGGAACACTGAAATTATGTTACCAAAAAAAAAAAAAAGAGAGAATATACTCACTGTGAACTGCTTTCAAAAATAATTAATGATCTTTAAACATTTTTACTGTACACCTACAATCCTCTCAGAGCACAGTAGTGGGCTGTGGCACACCAGTTGAAAAATCACTGGATTAGCCATAGTTTAGGACAATGGCTTATTATTTTTTCCCTTTTCAGTGTATCAATTCAGCAGAATCTGCTGTTTCCATTACCCACCTAGACATCCAGAGGTCAAACAATACTTGCTTTCGGGTGTTCCCCACCGTCACTGGCAGAATAAAGAATAAAGAATTCCTGAAAGAAAGATGTAGAGGAACGAAGTAGGGCAGTTCTTTTAGGAATGGTGGGCAGTGGGAACCATGCCTCTACTGTGTGCTTAAAATCACCACCTGTCACAAGATGGGTTATCACTGGGGCAAGGCGACCCAAGGTGACTGACCCAGATTTTACAATTTTCATTCCCAGACTGTTGCTTCTGTCAGGGGACCCAGAGCCACAGCCAAGCACAGAGTTGTCCCTCTATGCTATGCTGTTATGAAAGACCCATGGCTGAATATTCCACAGCCATCTGCTCACAGTCACTGCTGTTATCCCCCAAATGTGAGCTCGGTCTGGTTTGCCTGGGTAGCTCACTGCTGCAGCATGAGAACTCTGTAGAGGTTCTGTAATCGATGTTAAATTGAACGCATCTAATTCTCCTCCCTCCTTATCTTCCCTTCCATTCCCTCCTCTTCCTTCCCTTTTCTTCTTTTCTTCTTTCCTTCCTTTCTTCCATTTGTACCATTCAGTAACACACAAGCAATGGGTTTGTACTACACTTGTTGTTAATGAGTATGAAGAGACTTTGTGCTTGAAAAGCTTGAAGTCCAACATGGAATGAGACACCTCTGTGTTAAGCTGCATACTACAGATTAGCACAAGTCCTGTCAACCACGCGATGCTGGACGGCTATACGCCTCCTAGACCCCGAGGCCTTTCATGCTCATGAGCAGAACAGTGTGATCACCAAGGGTTCTTGGGAACTCTGCCTACTTGGTTTCTTGGCAAATAGTAATGGTATTGCTGACACTTGAAGTTTCAACACCAGGCAAGAACATCTACAATGGAAGCTTCACCTGTTTCACTCTTCCCTGGCTCAAGTGTCTTTCAAACTGTAGGACCTGAAAATACTTAGCAAATAAGGACCAGCATTCAAGTTTAAAAGAAAATAGAGTATTTCAGAGCACATCATACAAAATAAGGATATTTCCTACAAATGTTTTGCTACAGTTTTATATAGTACTCATGTATTGGGTTACAATAATAAAATGTATTTCTTATGGTAAGTTGTGAGCAAATAGTTTGGAAACCAGAGTTTGATATTTTGTGCCAACAGTGATAAAAAGGGCAAGGAGCCTACTTACTCATGTAAAAATCTGAACCCATAAATAGTCAATCCTTCCTTAGATAGGTTTGGCCAGTGTACGCACGTTTTCTTCATCAATGGTATTGAAATGTCTTCTCTAGAAGTCTTCAGAATATCTATTTTTACCATGCTTCCTAAAATATATGTTTTAAGTTTATTTTCCACTTCTGTTTTATAAACATTTTGTCTTGGTATCCCGAAGAAAGGCTAATTGCTAACCCCAAACAGGGGAAGTTAAGAACCATTGATAGATATCCAGCAAATGTTAAACCTGCTCACGGTTCATTGGCCATAGAAATTGCCAAAAACTTCACATTCCAAAGTCCAATGATGTTCTTCATCCTATAGCCTGAACTGGTATCTTATCTGAATATCCTTTTCCTTTCCCGGTAACATGTTTATGGGTAGGTTTGGTGAGAGCTAGTTAAACTTCAGTAACACTGCTTGCCACATCCTGGAAAACATTAATTCACCAGCTCCCCATAACCCTTCTGCAACTAAGCTGACCAGAGATGCTGACCTATGTCTTTCACTTTCTGTGACCCACATTACATAAATCAAACCAGTGCCTCCTACAAATTCACCCACGGATGATCAATTTCAAGTTTATTGCAGCTGTAATCTTATCTTTGTTCCTCAAAGGTAGCTATCTTTACAATTGAATCTGGTGATCCTCTGGTGATATACAGTAAACCAATATACAAAGTGCTTGCTTTTGACCCTAACACCAGGAGATCAGCATTCTTACTAAATTATGACAGCTCAGTTGAGAATTTTGGGATTTACTGTTCAAAGCCCAATAGCTGTAAACTAGTTTCGAACAATTCAGTAAAGGGGCCAAGTCTAGGTGAGAGTGATTAAAAACCTAATCAAATGGAACTGCATGTAAGACTTTATGAAAAATTATTTTTCTTTCCCATAAAATGCTACAATTTTAGTAGGCATCTGTAAAACATGACTACAACACTGATCGTATAATATAGAGCAAAGTAATAAAAGGCACAGTGTGTAGAAATGTTCCAAGATCTATGGTACAGTCTATTAACGTGTATTTCTTTAATTATCTGCCTCCATGACAATGATACTGCGTAATATCCAACCTTTTACTACTCACAGAGCCATTAATTTATAATAATTACTTTAATTCCCACTAATCATTTAAGATGGATGCCCACAGGTAAATATCACTCAGGCTCTATTTCACACATGAGGGATGGGAGGCCTCCAAAAAGGAGACAGGCCTTTCCCCCTGGCATCCTTTCACAATTAATAAAGGGCAAGAGGTCTCTTTCTATAATTTGTGTATGGGGACCTAGATTTTAAAATGACACTACTTCCAGTGCTATAATAAATTCCAGCATCATTTCCAACCTGGGACTTTAGTAGAGTCAAGCATTATCATTAAATAATTGTGTGATTAAATCTCAGCCATGTCTTAAACCAAGAGGCGTACAGAACCTCCAAGAGACAGAAACAAGGACTCATGAAATTAAAGCCCACACCTCATATATTCAAGAGAAAGGGCAAATTAAAATTGAAAGAACATATTGCACGAAGTAGATTGAAAAATGTCTTTACATTGAATGCAGTGTTCTTAAACATAAGAACTATAGGTAATAATGTTCTGAATACTGGGAGGTTGCTGAGATAGATGTCAAGTGTTCTTAACACGCACACACAGATATACATACACAAGGCATCTAAGTCAGGTGATGGATGTGCTAATTTACTTGGCTGTACTAATTATTTCACTCTGAAAATGTATGTTAAAATAGCATGTAGCATACCCTAAATATATGCAGCAAACAATAAAAACAAACCTCTAAATCAGTGGTTCTCAACCTTCCTAATGCTGCGACTCTTTAATACAGTTCTTCATGTTGTGGTGACCCCCAACCATAAAGTTACTTTTGTTGCTACTCCATAACTGTAATTTTGCTACAGTTATGAATCACAATGTATTTAGGAGACTCCTGTGAAAGGGTCGCAGAATGTATTTAGGAGACTCCTGTGAAAAGGTCGTTCCACCCCCACAGGGGCTGCAACCCACAGGTTGAGAACCACTGCTCTAAATGAATTTAAAAATGAAATACGTCTCCTATATCCTCAAAAAATCTCAATAGGAATAAAAATTCGCTATTCTGGGGACAATAGGGATTCCTTTTGCTTTCTTTTTATAATTTTTTCCTTTGGAATATACATCTTAAGATTGTCCTTAGAGGACACGGTATAATCAGTTCTGTATATCCTATAATGCTGCTGAAAGTCACATGTCTCCTTGCTTTTATCTGGTCTTTATATCCAAATATGCAAAGTAACTATAAGTCAATCAATCAAAGAACATACTTAATTTATAGGACTCTCTCAAAGTAAGACATTAATGGAAAAGGGTCTTGAACCAAGACCTCACTTTGATGCAAAGGCTGGAGTGGGATGACATTCAATGTCTGAGGGGCAGACTGAGGGGCGGACTGAGATTCAATGTCTGAGGGACGGACTGAGGGGCGGACTGACATTCAATGTCTGAGGGGCGGACTGCGGGGCAGACTGACATTCAATGTCTGAGGGCAGATACTGTTTTAGAAAGTTAACTTCAGCCTATGTTACTGCACCTTGTCTTGGTCATTTGCAACTGAAAGCCACGTCCTCTGTTGTCAAACTCTCTGTAAGCACATTAGGATGCATGTTGACAAATAGAAGTAAACAAGAAAGCAAAGTAATGGTTCAGTATAGCCCGATTAATAAGCTCTGTATAACTTCTGTGATCTGAGTTAATGAGTTTCCCTTCTCAGGGTCCATGCACAGGACAGTGGGTAAATTTGGGGTCCATACCTCTAATCCTTGAAAAATCTCCCAAGTTTAAATAATTTCTCCTCAAAACAACTTAACACTGGTCTTAGTTGAGGTTAATCTACGTGTTCCACATAGCTGAATTACTTTTGCTTTGTGCATCTATTATAGAGCTCATTCTACGGCACCTGACTTGATGTTATTTATGGGATAGCCTATACTTTGATCTTTTGCCACACTCCTTCTTAAGTCCTGTGCCAAACAGAATCATCGGCAGCACAAACACCTCATGCTCAATTGTCCTCTGGACCTTCACAATGCTGTTCTTTCAACTCGGAAAGCTATGGCCTTCCTCCTGCCCCTCTTCCTTTCGCTCCCAAAACTTCCCATCTATCAGGTCTGAGCTTAAACACCATTTCTTCTGAGCCTTCCCTGAGTCTCCAGGATCTCGAGTCTGGATGAGGCGTTGCTCCACGTCCCGCTCTCCTGTTACCTCTGCACGTGGACTTGCATTACACATGTGATTGCACAGCAATGGCCAGTCCATCCATCCATGTCCCTCACAGGCACCACGTCTGCTTTGAGGACTGGACTGTACTCTGACCCTCAATGGTTCCTGCACTGCCTGACCCATAATGCACTCAACACATTTTGGTTCCACAAGTAAGGGATAAAAATAAATCAATGCAATAATGTAAATAATGAACTTTGTGTGACCAAACAATAAACAATATTAAGTTCACTTAGAGACACCACTGGTAATTCAAGAGATGCATTGTTGAATCCTGGCATATCTAGAGGAAGGCAGCAAAGCTGGTGACGCCTCAGTAACTCTGCCCTAGAGGAAGGCAGCAAAGCCTCAGTAACTCTGCCATAGAAGACCAAGACTGTAGTGATTTTCAAACCGGCGCTCAAGTTACACTTTTCACATTAATTTGAACTCTCTATTTACAATCCTTTAATCTATTGATAATATAACTACCCACACATATTTTAAATGAATATAATTCTCCAACTGTAATCACAAGGAGAAATTTTAAAATGATACCATTAAAAATAACATTCTGCGGTGCATCTTAGAAGGGTACAGGTGAAACTTACTAAATGCAGAATATAAAGGTCTTAACACAATAACTAAGAAAATGCCATGAAGGCTATGTTAACCAGTTCGATGAAAATATTTCAAACTTTATATAAAAACAGCACATTGTACCCCATGATTGCATTAATGTACACAGCTATGATTTAATAAAAGAAAATAACAACATTCACATTAATAAGTAAATGCTTATGCCATAGATAAACCTGAGGCAGAAGCAGTCACATGTTTAACGCAGATGTACTATCAACTCCAACCAACAACAGCTACACAGGTTAACAGAGGTGTGTTGCACTGGTGGTTCATGTATTACAAAGGGCTTAATTCCTAGTGATAAAATATTTCATAAAAAAGAAAGAAAGGAATAACTTTGAGGCCAAAGGTGGGTGGATTGCCTGAGCTCAGGAGTTCAAGGTCAACCTCAGCTAAAGCAAGACCCATCTCTAAAAATAGCCGGGTGTTGGCTCAGTGCCCATAGCACAGTGGTTATGGCATCAGCCACATACACCGAGGGTGGCAGGTTGGAACCCAGCCTCAGCCAGCTAAACAACAGCTAAAGAACTGCAACCAAAAAATAGCCGGGCATTGTGGCAGGCACCTGTAGTCCCAACTACTTGGGAGGCTGAGGCAAGAAAATTGCATAAGCCCAAGAGTTTGAGGTTGCTGTGAGCTGTGATGCCACAGCACTCTACTGAGGGCGACATTGTGAGATTCTGTCTCAAAAAAAAAAAAAAAAAATAGCCAGGTGTTGTGGCGGGTACCTATAGTCCCAGCTACTTAAGAGTCTGAGGATCATTTGTGCCCAGGAGTTTGAGGTTGCTATGACCTATGATGCCATGGCACTTTACTAAGGCTGACAATGGGAGACTCTGTCTCAAAAAAAAGAAAAAAAGAAAGAAAGAAAAAGAATAACTCCAAGTTAAAATCCCTCCAATAAAACCAATATGATTTTCTCTGGACTTCTATTTTAGTTGCTGATGGTAATGGAATTAGGTTCTAAAACCATTTCATTGTACACATAATTTTCACCTATCAGAGGACTGGACAGTATGCTTGGAAGTTATGCACAGTTAGGGTTATGGTTGGAGTTGGGGTTTGGTCAGCGTGTCCTCATTTTGCAGAAAGGTTCCATTCACGGTAACTAAGTTAATAATTGTCCTTGGTAACTACCTAATATTTGTCAAGGTTACAATGTTCTAGGACAGATATCTGCCTTGCAAGAGAGTTAGACTAAACAAACTTAATATTTCTAACTCCAGGATCCTACAGAGTCATGCATTCTCCTTCTAAATATAAGATATTTAAAGCAATATGTAAGGGTCTTATAGGAGTGGGGCACGACCCATTGTACTGAAACCACTGGTTGTTTGTTCATTCACTGATTTATAATACCTGTGTATTCACCTCTTTATTCTTTCAGTTATGTATTAAGGGCCTACTGTGATGGCACTTCTAAATAATTACCTCCGACAGTCAGCCTTGCGTTCTAGTTCACAAATCCCCTTGACCGACCTAGGCTTAACCATCCTCACAAGCCTCCTTTTTACTGAGTGCTTTGAAGGTGTAGAAAAAGGACGCCTCCTAAACAGACCAAAATTTAGTTTCCTTTCTCCCACGAAGTTTCCAGGAGAGTCTGTCCATTCTGTTGTACTGTATAACACCTGCAGTTTCCTGGGGAGATTCCCAGGAATGTAAGGCATGGAGTCAGAAGTGAGTGAACCCATGTAAACCGATCAGAAGAACACCGACAGTTTCCCAGATAAACGTCTACAAACTATTCTATTTCCATGACACTCAGCTTCATTTTCTTTCCCAAACAGATATTCCTACGTATCAAAAACTGGTTTTTGCTAGCACATTTTGCAAGGAGAATCTTTACCCCCTCTTGGCAGGGGAGGGGGCATATTCTGACTTTTTGCCCAGTGCACTGTGGAAAGCAAACCAATGGCAAGGGTTTATTTCCTCACTTCACTGTGCAAATGGCTGTAATTTACGAGTTTGGAAGCATGCATCCTTTTGGGATTCACAGTAAATTCGCACTTCTTCTCCCTCCAAATTAATTTTGCTTGTCATGATCGTCCTACCAAAGGAGACAGACACTGTGTGTGCAAGGAGTTGGGGAATGCAGCCATGCTTGTCTCTTCCATAGGATTCACCCCTAATCAAATCTTGCTAGGAGGCTGCAGCTCCAGTGTGAGCCAAAGACAAATATAGAATTTACTACAAAGTAGGGTCTTGGTCAACTGCAACAAAAATAATGTCCTTTAATTACTCACTCTACTTTCTTCTAAAGAAGGTCTAATAGAGAATTCAAATAGAAATACTCTGCAGAACTATTATAACTAAATTTGCACCAGCACATGGTGAGTGCGGTGTGTACACACATTCCGTGCTGGCATCTGTAAGTTCATACTGTGAGAAGAAACTACAGACACAGGCTGTGATGCTTGGAAGGCTGCAATAACACTGATCCACTTGCACTTCACAGAATCCACAGCTGAGCTTATTTTATCTTCTGTGTTTCAAATATGATGGATCTTAACTCTACAATAACCCTTGGGTGTAGAAGTCTCAATGCTGAAAAGAATATCTCAAAAGCTAAGAATAATACTTGGATGTTTAAAGTAAGTGGAACATAGACAGTGTACAAGACTGGAAGGCATAGTCTCCCTCTCCCTACTAGGGTGTAGACCAATGAACCTGTCCAAGTGCAGGTCCTGTGGGGAGAGGCTGACAGAGGAATGAGGCAGTCAAGTGAAAGAGCAGAACCACAGACCACCCATGTAGTCCTCAGGTGCTGCACTAGGGAGCATTTTACTGTGCCTGTTTAGAGAAGCAGGATCTGACTTCCAAAATTTACTCCTTGAAGCGGCCTTCACTTAGGAAGTTCGTTTTTGTTTTTTCTTTGATTACACGTTTACTTCTGTTGATTTGTGGTTAAAGGGGTGGGTGAAGATTCTAGATTTGGGACAAGGAGAAACCTCTGACTTCAGGGCTTTCCCTGGCATTTCGGTTCCTCCTTGCCTGAAAGAGTTGAGTTTTTTTTTTTTTTTTTTTTTTGAGACTGAGCCTCAAGCTGTCACCCTGGATAGAGTGCCATGGCTTCACAGCTCACAGCAACCTCCAATTCCTGGGCTCAAGTGAGTCTCCTGCCTCTGTCTCCCAAGTAGCTGGGACTACAGGCGCCCGCCACAACGCTCGGCCATTTTTTGGTTGCAGCCATCATTGTTGTTTGGCGGGCCCGGGCTGGATTCGAACCCCTCAGCTCAGGTGTACGTGGCTAGAGCTTAATTTTGACTAGATGAAGAAGGTGGGGTTCCAGCTCACAAAATCTCTTAGCAGTGGGCTAAAAATTCAAATGCAGTTTGTTTGCAATCACATGAGTGCTCTGACGAGTGTGATTTTTTTCCGTCTCTCTCCATGAAAGCCTAATTGGAGGGCTTCTCTCCAGCTCTCAGGTTCCCACACTGTCTTCTTTCTTTCCCCAGGTTGCACAGGCTGCCACAGGCTCGTTTTCGATTCAGACAGTCAGTGCTCCATCTCTCCGCCCACCCCCTCAAATTCTGCAGTGCACCTGGTCTCTGGGGAGACACAGATCTCATCTAGATCTTCAGAAAAGTTATTCATGATGAAACAAAAGCAGAGAGCTTCCAGAAGTTAATTCTTAAAAGAAACAAAAGGAATAAGGAAAAAACACTCCAAAGAAATGGAAAAGTTAGCAGATCGGCATCAAGACTTTTGGTTTGAGGGATCATAAAGGCAGACTGTTTTTTCTTTGTTTGTTTGTTTTTTAAAGACAAGATCTTACTCTGTCACCCAGGCTAGCCTGCAGTGGCCTCATCAGTCATAGCTCACACCAACCTCAATCTCCTGGGCTCAAGCAATCCTCCCACCACAGTCTCCTCAGTGACTAGGGCTACAGGTGCATGCCTCCCGGCCTGGCTACTTCTTCTATTTTTTTGGTAGAGACAGGGTCTCACTCTTCCTCAGTCTTGCTGAGTTTGTGTCAAACTCCTGACCTCTAGAGATCCTCCTGCTTCAGCCTCCCAGAATTGTAAGGATTATAGGTACTAGCCACTCTGCCCAGCTATAAAGGCACACTTCTGAATCTCTGTCCTTCAACTTAGTAAGTACGGGACATATAAAATCAGGCAGGACAAAATATCTAAACTCACTGCCTTGTACGGAAGATGAAATACAATCACAAATAAGAAAGGGCCTCGCTTATGGATGGTGCACAATGATATTTTATTTACGTATTTTTTTTTTCCTCTTCCATTGTGATCCAAAAACATAGATGACGTTGGAGAAATAAACTTTTTGGAAATAAACCCTTTTACTTTCCTCTTCTCTCCACTCCATCTCTGTCAGATTCCAAACAAAAACATAGAAAAGCTCTGCCATGTAGCAATTCAGACACAAACCACTGGCTCTTCTCTCCCCAGGCTTACTAAAATGTGGTGGGTTCCACTTCCACATAGCAATTCAGACACAAACCACTAGTTCTTCTCTTCCCAGGCTGACTGATGTGTACTGGCTTCCCCTTCTCCCCATAGACAAAACAAACTTGCCAAAAGTCTAATAAGTTCAAGTGCAATAGCCAAAAATTGATCCCAGGTCTCAGCCTATTTGCAGAGCAGAGGAAAAGGATAGGGAAGAGCTGAGTTGACCCACACCATCTATATCCCCAACTTTTCCTTTGCTGACAGCATTCATCTCCTCTGGAGCATGGTCTTTTTGAAAGCCAGATTCTCAGGATTTATCTAGCATGACCAGAGCACAATAAATATGCAATAAAACACATATCCAAAATTTCTGCCACAAAGGGAACATTTTTCAAAAATAATATTTAAAAGCAAGCACAATCTGACTCATACACATGTTAAGATGTACGTTTTTCAAAGATTTCATTAATGGGAGTACCAATAAACTGTTACAACCAGTCAAAGAGCAAATTCAAAGACTCACAAAGATATATGTGTGCCTGTCTGTAGGTATGTGTAAAACTTAATGCCAAAATAAGTTACAAATAGACAAAAAACTGGCCTATTCCAAGAATAGGGATGAGGTGGATTTGGGACCTGAAAATCATTGTTTTTCCATGGGGAAAATTAATTTGTATGTCTCTGGGCAAAAATCATTTGCATCGCTATCAGTTCCCTACAACTTACAGAGTTTTAAAATAGCTCAGAGATGATGACAGGCCAGAGATCTTATGGAATCAGATAACACAGATGAGTTTATCCAGGAACTGCTTCACTTTCCACTGAAGATTCCCAACAATCATTTTGGCTCTTTCCAAGGGTTTTGCAACTTTTTCCTAAAATATAGATTTATGATAAAATGAAATAGGACAAGAGAAAGTAATCCTACTTACTTCAAAAAGGAATGGGAAGGGTAAAAGTGACTTAAAAATCTATTCTTTCTACATATGTTAAGAAAAGACTAACAAGGAGGACAGTGAAAGTCTATACCAAAAATTAACTGAATTTCCTGTCTTATTCCTCATTTCTGGAGTTAGCTCACCATTAAAAGCTGCCTGGAAACATAACCTCATATATGTCATTATCCATTTTAACCTATAGCTGGGCAATGCACTCAACACTATTGGAAAACTTAATATTTTGCATATGAAATACTGCCTTGCTACCAATCACCCCATAGAACTACGCTGCAATGTGTTATCTTAGTATTTGTCAGCATCTGACAGGGGCAGCCATGCTGCATGAACAGTCACGGAAGCCCATGGGTCTCCTTCCTTTAGAAATAGGGCAGGTATGGTAGATGATTCAAATAAAAGTAACAACCGTAAAGGCAATAGTTAATCGGCCTTCACCAAGATACACAAACACCTGCCAACTTAAGGCAAGTAAGCTCTGAAGCTTTACTAGGTCCAAAATAGTAAGAAGCACTGCTGGAAAATCCCATGGCTATCACATTTAAGTAGATGAAATTAGTACATTGAGCAGCTTTACCACGTATACTGATTTGTTAGCATCAGCATCATTCTGTTCACTACATACACATTTTCACCTTTAAGAAAAAAATAAGATCTCCCCCCTGGTGTTAAGACGTCTTTATCTCGCTTAGAAAGAACTTGCAATATCGTTCTAGTTTAGCCAAAAATAGATTATCTCAACAGAGTCCTAAAACCTCTTCAACAAGATGCCTTGTAAGTGATTATTTTCAGAGAAAGTCATATTCCATTTAACGCTTTCCTTAAATTTTAAATGGTGATGAAATTAATTTTCAAATATAAATTCTAATGAATACTGTACATATATATTTATGTCTATTAATAACACAATTAAATTATTAAAATTCTTATATTTTAGATGATGTAGAGATTCCTTAAAGCGGCCTTTATTCTGTATAGATAAAACGTTGTATTCTAGCTCATTAGTTTCTGAGCCACAAGCAGAGAGACGGGTTCCTGACAATCTAGAGTTTCTCCATATCTACATGTTTGGTCTCACCCACTAAGTCCCCTGCTGTGAAAAACAGTCCCAATTTATGACATGGTTTTTCTCTTTCCATATTACATCAATACTATTCCTAGAGAGCTGTAGAAAGCACATGCTAGTAAAGAAGGATTCAAACACGCAGAATCTTTATGTCCCACATAGATTTTTTTTAAAGTATATTATCCCACAATTTTCAAAGTGACCATTTTTTTAAATTTTGGCAAATTGGCTTTGGTGAAAAAAAGTTACTGGTTTCTTTACAACAAAATGCTACTTATTAGAATGTTAATCATTTGCAACTGGTCTTTGGATTTAAAAAAAACATAATGAATTTTTTGAGTAAGTGAATGTGAACAGGTCAATTTATCACCTGGTGAAGACTTTAAGGAATCTATAACTCACAGGCTAATGGGAAACGAGAAGCCCAAGGCAGCAAGTAAAATTTGTAGTCAACCAGTGCGCCTCAAATCAGGGAAGATGGACCATCTGCTTCCTGGATTGGACAATGCTATAATTTCGCACAGTCACCAATAATATATCAGCTGCTCTCAGCAAGTCGGTGGTACTCTGATAATATTTTAACTTGCTTCTAACAGCTGCAAATCAAGCTTTCTATGGTTCTTGAAAATGAAAACTAGAGCCCTCCCAGTTGGCCTGGTGTATCTTAATCATTCACAGAGGTTTACTTACTGAAGTTTAGTAAAATCTATGATGACTGAAGAGCTGATACTTTGGATGTTAGAACAGGCAAGAAAATGAAGATGTCAAATGTGTCTTACAGAAGATGGTTACACTGTTACATTGTAAAATTCAATTCATTGTAAATTTCAAGTTAATACAATTCTTGAATTGTATTTGTTGCGGTGTACTCCAAGCCTGAATCATTGTATACAGTTATGACTCAATAAAAAATAATTAAAAATTAAAAAATAAATAAATAAATAAAAAACTATAATAATGGATTCTTTTAAAGACTTTGAATTGTTCTATTTCACAAAGAATATAGAGTAATGTAGAGATACCATTCTGTTTCACAAAGAATATAGAGTAATTTAGAGATACCAGTCTAACTTTTGAAGGTAAAGTCTCAGCCAGGCATAAAAGAGCCTCGCCTGTCTAACCTCTGCTAGATGATCACCTGTTTCACCAAGCAGGTTGCATCCTCCCTCAGAGTCTGACAGACTATTACACAATTCAACGGCAACATTCACAATGACGTTAAGATGTACTTTGGTGAGTGTTTATGTTAACTTTCACAATTATACCAGAAAATAATCTATTAAGTGCAAATTAAAATGTTTCCTTTTATTTTTTTCCTTCAACTAAGACCTTATTCTGCAGAAAGTGACTTTGAGGGTACAGTTTGGATTTCTATTTAGTGTTTCTATCTTGTCCTTGGGCTAGTAAAATGTAATTTTAGCCCCCCCCCTTTTTTTTTACAGTGTCAATGTATGGAAACTGCTATGTAGGAGAATCGGTGTGTGTGTGTGTTTTACAGAAGCACAGATGTACGTGTTTGCACATGTAATATTTTATATTTAAAAAATTTTAAATTTCGGGCAGCACCTGTGGCTCAGTAAGTAGGGCATCGGCCCCATATATCAAGGGTGGTGGGTTCAGACCCGGCCCTGGCCAAACTGCAAAACAAAAAAATAGCTGGGCGTTGTGGCAGCGCCTGTAGTCCCAGCTACTCAGGAGGCTGAGGCAAGAGAATCCCCTAACCCCAGGAGTTGGAGGTTGCTATGAGCTGTATGATGCCACGGCACTCTACTGAGGGCGATAAAGTGAGACTCTGTCTCTACAAAAAAAAAAAAATTAAATTTCCATTAAACTCATAAACATTAAAAGAGATCAAATTCTAAAACCGAGTCTATAATTTAAATTGGGGAGTGGTTGTAAGAATATAGAAGCATATCCAGAGAAGGTACATGTGTTTGGTAGTCATCTTAGGCAGAGGTAAGCAAGCTTTTCTGCAAAAGGCCAGATATTTTAATATTTTAATATTTTAAATACTTTAGGCTCATGACACACAAAATCTCTATCACAACTACTCAACTCCCCCTGTGTAGCTGACATGAAAGCAGCCAGAAATAAGAGATAAACAAGTGAGTGTGGGTATGTTCCAGTAAAACCTCATTTACTAATACAGAGGGAAGGTTAGATGTAGACCACAGACTACAGGTTAAGCACAGAAATCCTCTTATTTTACAGTGATACCTTATACTTCATCCCTGATCAATGCAGTCCTTGATAATACATACAATTTATATTGCTACTTAGAAATCAAAGTACTTTTTTTTTTTTACATTTTTTATCTTCTTTAAGCATCACAGTAATTTGGTGAGAAAGGCCCTACTATATTCCACATTTGCAGATGAGGAAACTGAGGCACACAGAATTATCAGCCCAAGAGCGCCCAAAGCAGGTGCTAGTTTCTCTCTGCCAGCAGTGTTCGTAGTTCACTTTGAGAACACCTGGTGTTTACTAGGAAATTGTTAGAGAACTTTTCAATTATACATATTTTAATATTAGTCTGTGAACCCGTCAGGATGTCAAAGACAGCAGTAGGGTCTGGTGTCACTGACACACTGGAAATATGAAGGAGAAACACGAAGAATGGGCAAGTGTAGATTACGGCCATCTGAGCTCAGGAGAAGTCGTATGCAGAGGTGTAAATGTAAAGGGGAGCTCAGAAGGGGAATAATTAAAGAAGTCAGGAACTTGCCAAAAGAGAAGATGAAAGATCGTGATAAACACTCTGTCTTAAGAAATCCTCCGAGAGGTAGCAATATTTAGCCACCACTTCTCTTTCACATGCCTAAAACTCAGGAATCTCTGGGTGCCTGTGCTCTGAGACTCCTTTAAAGAATTGTCTTAGTATGCCAGACAGAACTTAGAAACTGTTTGATAGATAAATGGATTTGACATTCAAAACCACAAAAAAACTACCACCTGGATATAAAAGATAACACCTTACAGTTTTGCTGCACCTCTCTCTTTAAAAAAAAACAAAGAAAGAAAGAAAAAAGCACTCTTCAACTTAATCCCTGAGTTTTATTGAAAACTGAAATTATAAAAAGAGTGCATTTACTGAAAAATGGAAATAACTGTTGATTTTAAGCAGTGAATAGATATAAATGATTGATCTATGTATTTTTAAAAAACGAACCTTATCTAACTTTAAGCAATTTCCATGAAATGAGATTATATCTGCACTCCTTATCACGGTATCCAAAAAAGGGTTGTGTTCCCTTACCTGAGCTATCATGAGCTCTTGTATAAGGATAGGTTTAAATCCCCAATATACTGATGCTTAGAACAGACCTATAAAATGATCATTTTTTTTTATTATTTTTAGTGACAGTCTGGGCTGACGGAAGACTATACAATAACAAGTCTAGTTGGAGTTAACTTTTCTCCAAATTAATTTCCCTGAATAAAACATTAAGAAAATAAAAATGCAAAGAGTACCAAGTGTGAATGAATTAATTATGAGGAGTGGAAAAAAATCTAATTCCAAATAAATGACTAACAAAACCTCCACAGAGTGATTCACATCATCTGAAAATGAGTCATGGCTTCAAGATTAAATTCAAAGCAATTACAGTCTTAAAGTGATTAATTTTTCCAAGTTGAGTATGCGAAAATTTAGCACTTCTCATTATCAGGTTGCCTGAAAGGAGAGTTAGCCTTGAAAATACATTACTCCCAAGGTAGCCTGGGAATTAAACATGGGGCAAGAAATGCCATTCTTATCTGAAGTCTTGTTCTTCCTAAGACTACGCCCACCTTCTTTAGGTACCCACCGTTCTTGTGATGAAAGAAGATGTTTATAAGACACAAGGTATGGTAGGAAAATTAGCAGCAGATTCTTGCTGCCCTATTAAAGATCATATTTCTCTTTAAAGTTTGGTGACAACATTACATAGGAAGTCTACCCATGATTGCAGCTGAAAATAACAGGTGAGCGCTAAGTACTTTTAATTGAAAAGTATGTTTTATTGTTTTGCAAGTGTAAGAGAGTATGCTATGTCATGCCTGGTACAGAAGATTTTTTCGAAAGTCTTTTGTCCTACTGGGTAGCCTTAATCAGCATCAATGATTGATTGATTGAGCTACTGAGGATAATTACCTTCTTAATCCAAAAAGACTGCCGAAAACCACCCAGCCTATCCACTCACCCCAAATGCTATAAATGAATTACAGTTTCAGGACCCAGATGTGCTCACAGGCAGCTCACCCTCAATTCCTCCCCTCCACATACCAGTTCCTACCTTCTGCTTGTTCTCAGAAGATAAGGAAACGTAGGTGCACAATTAATACCTTGTTAGTTTTTGTTCTGTTTTGTGCCTATAGAGAATATTTCATGTTTTTCTGTCCTGAAAGCATTCTTCTCTCACTACTTTTATAACTAATTCTTTTTGCTTATTTCCCAATATAACTTCCTTGTGTCTATTTCTGCTTCTGTTCAGTAAACCTTGCATTGGTGTTGAGAGCCCATGAGAGTCTCTTGGAAAATGTACTCAGAGCGTTTCCTGTACCCTACGCTTCCCGCTCAAATCATTCCGCTAATCTGGCGATACATCCTGGGCCTCTTCCGTGCATGTTCCAGAATGTTCTGACTCCACAGACTCATTAGACGGATAGATTGGGCTCACTGACTCCATGACTGAGAGTTCTGCTCCAGTGTTTGGTATTAAGTATGAAACGTGGGGTGGCTGATGACACAGGAGAAGGCGAGGCAGCACAGAAACCCGCACACCTGCCGCACGTGGGTAGCGTCAGCGCTGTGCAGGTCCCATTCGAGGGGAACCCTTCCATCGACCTCTACTGCTGGGCTGGCCACTCTTCTAAAAGACACACCGGCTTTGAAGATGTCAGCCTGCTACTCATGAATTTTTCACACAGCAAGCTTCTGCCGGAGCAGAGTTCTGAAAGAGCTTTCGCCAAGATTGTCAGGAAAGCCGCTGATCTTAGGATGGATTTGGATAACACGGGTTAAACAAAGGACTCGGATTTCTTCAGAAAATGTACGTGAACCACTAGTTTTCCTAGATGCTTGGTCTTTCCCTGAGTTTCTTGCAGGATCTTTCTACACATATGTCTCTTCTTTTTCTGAGATTTCAAGCCCTTCATTTGTGTTTGGGAGGGGGGGTGTTTAAGAAACAGAGTGTCTGTCCACTGTTGCTCAGTCTGGAATGTAGTGGCAGGATCATAGATCATTGTAACCTTGAACTTCCGAGCTCCTGTGATCCTCCTGCTTCACTATTCCAAGTAACCTGAATTACATGGATATACCAGGATCCAGATATACTTATTTTTAAAATGTATTTGTAGAGATGGGGTCTTGCTATGTTGCTCAGGCTGGTCTCAAAGTTCTGACTTCAAGCAGTTGACCCATCCCAGCTTCCCTAAGTGCCGAGATTACAGAAATGAGCCACTGGGCCGGGCCCTGAGTTTCCTCAATAGTGAGTTATACTCTGTATTCTGCGTGTGGCCACTTATGTGCACTCTACTACAAGATAGTAAAAGCAAAAAAAAAAAAAAGTATTTATTTAACATGATCTCTCATAGCCTCCTACCAATCAGTACTTCTTAGAGGGTAATAATAAACATATTTTTGAGTGTTTATTTTGCCTTGGGAATTCTGCAAGGTGACACACAATCATTTCATCCTCAGAACAACCCTGTGAGGTAGGTAAGTAGTATCGATGTCATTTGCAACTGAAGAAACCTAAGGCTTAGAAGATTTCAATCATTTGCCCAAATTTCTGAAGCTAATAATTGGTGGAGGTGGACTTCAAGCCCCTATCCATCTCCAAAAGGAATTGCTAGATAGATGTTTATTAGATGTATTATAAAAATAAACTTTAATTACCCCCAGGTTGCATGTGTTATTTCACACAATTTTAAAAAGCTATAAAAATAAACAAATGGTAATAGTCTAGGTGAATATCTTAGTTTGGGCTGCTATGACGAAAGTACCATAGCCTGGGTGACTGAAATAACTAGAATTTGTTTCTTGAAGTTCTAGAAGCCAAGAAAAGAAAGATCAAGGTGCCAGCGGGTCCAGTGTCTCATGAGGACCCTTGTCCTGGTTTATGGACACCCACCAAGGTGCTGTGTATTCACGTGGCAGAGGGGGACACAGGAGAGAGAGAGAGGGAAAGGGGCGGGAGAGAGACAGAGAGCAGGGGGGTGAGGAGGAGGAGAAAACACACACACAAGCTCTTTATCATGTCTTCTCATAAAGGCACAAATATTATCATGAGGGGTCCACCCTCATCACACCCCACTAAAGGCTCCAATTCCAAATATCCCATTGGTGATGAGGATTTCAACATATAAATTTTGGAGGACTAAAACATTCAGTCCATAGCAACAGGCTATGTTATTGTCAGACAACAGACTGTCCCAAAAGTTTATTTCTTAGGCAGACTGTGCCCGAGCTGGGTTGGCAAGAGGGCTCCGTCCCACATGCACACTTGATGATGTAGACTTACCCCATTTCCTTACAAGGCAAATCACACTCTAGCTCTTAAAGCTTCCATCTGGAAACGAGACACTTCATTTCTAGTCACACTTCATAGAGAAATAACTCCCTCGACCACACCTAACTTAAAGAGAATGGGAAAATAAAACTCTACCATGTGCCCATAAAGAGGAGAATCAGCGATTTCAAAGCAGCTCTAGAGGCACTGCCCTATCTAATTACGACGTGAAATGCACTGCAAAGAATAAATTGTACTCACTGAGTGTTTACATTCCTGCCTCAGAAGTTATTTGCACCAAGTAGCTATTGGCCTCATGTAGGCTTTTGCCTTTACACTTTTAGAGTCTGTATTTATTCTTGTTACACAAGGTCACGGAATGGTCGTGAGCCCTATTTTCCTCTGGCAGGATCTTAGGAGGGAAAATAGTAAAATAGACCTTGAAACTGCCCGTGTCAGTTCATGAAGGCTCTCTAAACCCAGAGAGCATCCATGGTCCCGTCCTTCTACGCAGACATCCCCCAATCCTCAAAGCAAGCCTGTACGTGACTGGCTGAGAGGTGAATGTGCCATCATTCGGCCAAAGATTCCTTCATGGGATTTCATGCCTCAGGTATTTGGCAAACTCATAAGCAAGGTCAATTTTCAATATTTACATTCAAGGATTTTAATGAAGGGCTATAAAACTATTCAGATCGCCTGGAGTACAGGTTTATTCAGACATTCTGACATCATAGAAATCAGGCCATTGTGCAATAGTCGTGTCTATTGAGTGGCTTTGGAGACCAGCAAAGGGCGGGAGGAGTTATTGAGTAATTACCTAAATCCCAAATCTGGGCTTTCATTTAAGGCTGTCTATGCTGCATTTTAATGAACATGGGAAGGCAGAACATGATAAGATTCATGCTGAAAATGCCAGCATTTACTAATTACCAGCCACAAAGGTAAAAACCTGGAAATGTATTCAGACATTATGAGATGACAACAGAGGAATTACAATGACTTCTCAGGGCAAAGAACACCCATTTGATTTGGTGAGATTCATGTTGAACACTTGTATTTTACAATGATACAATGGAAGGAAGGTGGAAGGTGAAGTGAAGGGGCAAGCTCACAGGTAGTTGGATTGTAATCCCAGAAACATCTGGGGACTGGGGTGAAGAGGCAAGAATTGCTTGGAGGAAATATAGGCTATAATGCTTAGCTGCACTTGAAAGGCAGAGGATGCTATAGAGAGTATGAATCCTGCCCCTCTTATTCCTAGGGTAAGCTACATTGAGAAGAAAACTGGTGAAAAGAAAGATGCAACATTACCCTAGGAAATCAACTTTTTAACACAGTCTAGAGCAATGGTTCTCAACCTTCCTAATGCTGCAGTGTATTTTCATTGTTAAAAAGGGGTGGCTCCCCACAGGTTGATAACTGCTGGTCTAGAGCATGAGATAGTGTACAGTCATAGTTCAGGTTTTCCAAGGCTAGTAGCTGAGTCAAGTACTCCTGGCATCTGATACTATGTAGAGGGCAGCCATGAACGTCTAATAGAGTTAATTTCCTCAAGTTAAATGGACACATTGTATTGTCACAGCATTTTAAAATCTGATTTTCATATATGTCTTAGAAAAAGTACCTCGTTGTTCTCATTCCTATTATATGTTTGTGTATAAATATGTATAAAATGTGTGTGTGTATATATATTATATATATTTATGATATTTTAAACACCTGTTTTTTTGTGTGTATAGGAAATCCTGCCAGCATGCTATACTATTGCTTAACATCTGGATAATGCCAATTTTTTAAAATGACCTACCATTTAGCTGTAAATTTAATTTCCTTCTAAAAGTGATCCACTTACAGTAACCACATAACCTCAGAAATAAGTAATCTGTTCTTCCTTCTCCTAACCGAAATTATGCCTAAATAGGTACTTGGGGAAAGAAAACAAATGAGAGACAAACAGATTTTTTTTTTAATTTCAGGAAAGCTAACAGAAACAGCATTTAAAAGAATCCAGTTTATTAACACAAATATGCCTTAGAGTGTAAATTTCCTTCTCGTGAAAGAAATTCAATTTATGATTCAACAGAAAAATCTGTGTCCAGGATATCTGAGGGCTATCCATCTGCACAGTCTCCTAAGAATCAGAAACCAAGGAAAGCTGTAGTAACTATTATGCAAAACAAAATGAGTAACAATGTCGGCAATTTCCTAGAGTAAATTAAAATGCAATGGCTGGCACTTCATGCGTATTTGAGAGTCCGCTTTTGCTTTTTCTCAATGAGGAGCACCTGTGCGTCTTTCACTCCTTTTGCTGTTGAAAACACAGTGATCACATGGTGCTGAACCCGCTCTCCACAGATGCCTGGGAAACTTACGGAGGGCACTCGTCTCAAAGCCAAGCCGCCTCTGGTATGTGCACAGATATTCAGACAGAAGCTTTGAGAATACAATAATCTTGGTGAATAAACAAATACTCTGCCAGGGCATTCTAAGGCTATCAACTGAAGGCATTTTGTTTATTCATTATATTGTTGTAGGGTTTCACAACTGGCTTGCTCTCAGATCCTACACTGAGTTAAATGAAGTTTTACACCCCCTTTGCCCCCCTTTTTTTACTTAATAGCAGTTTGGGTCAAGAAAAACAGCAACAGATCAGTGTGTGGGTTCACGCAATGACGTCATGTGACTTGGAGAGACGAGGTTGCTCAGTTTTCATAATTGTAAGTACAACACTCATTTACTCTTTATACTAAATGGAGAACATACTTCATTTTGGAAACAGCTTTTAACACATCACTACATGATTTGTTGCCTGACAACATGTCATGGCTATTGATATATTTTTACCTTTGAAAGTGTGCAATTCCAATCAACGTGGTAATGTAGCATTGTTTTAGTCTTAAAGTCTACCTCGAATAATTTTGACTTGAAGTCTAACTCTAACATATTAATTTTGCCTCTTCTGTCCATTCTACACAGTATGGGCAGAGTTTGCTGGAACCTCACTGCCTGCCCTCCAATCCCCAGGCTCACTCACCCTCCACTGTCCCAGTGAAGCCACCTCTCAGCAAAGCAACCATGCAGCTCCCCAGCTTTCAAGTCTTTGGAGTCTCCAAAGTATCAGCAAGATGAAGCCCAAATTCTTCAGAATGATGTACTCAACACAGCCTCAACCCAGACAGCTGCAAGTCCTCACCCTCCATAATACAACACTGCTGCTCTCTTCCTCCAAACCCGGCCTTCTTCCCTGCCTGAAAGGTCTCTCCTCCCTCTCGCCTAGAACATGCCTGCATTTCCTCTAGAGCCCTCCTTTGGCTGTACTGGCATCTCTGAAGACACAACTTCTCCATCTTCAGGAACGAGATGAATTCAAGGTCCATCTACCAGCTGCACTGTACATCTGAGGCTGAATACCGTACGGGGGACATGTTCCCAGTACAGTTGCTGGAGTACACTTTTCTTTTTTTTAAATACGTAAGTCAAATGATATCTGTCCTTTACTCAAAACCTTCAAAGGCACTCTATCTCTCTCGTAATAAAATCCAACCTTTGTGGCCCAAGGCAATGTCAGCCTCTCTTTCTTTTGCCCACACCAGCCTCCTCACCGCTGCTTTAACCCACTGAGCGCAGTCCCAACTCGGGGGCACTACGCTCTCTACCCCTCTGTTTGGACGCTCTTCTCCCAGGGCTGGCAACGTGCTTCCCATCGCCTCATTTTCTGCTCACCTGTCCCCTATCAGCAAGGCCTTCCCTGGCCACCCCAGTGTAAAGAACAAAACGTACACCCCTACTCTGCGGCAATCCTTATTTCCATTTTCCTTCTTATCTTTCACTGTTACGCATCTTACCAACTGTTTTCATAGTGACCGTCCTTTGTGAAATACATCCTTGGCTATGCCTTCATAAAAGGCACTTTTCTCCTTACTCTTTATTCCCTGTTTCTGCTTATTTTTCTTCATAGTTTAATCACGAGGTTACAGTTTTTTATAGCTTTCTTAATTTGTTAATTTTCCGTCTCCCTTTACCAGAATGTAAGTTTTTAAGTCCAGAAGTTATTCCTGTCTGCAGAACAGTACCTGGCAAGTAGGAGCTGTGTAATACATATTTCTTGAGTGAAGGAATATTGTATCTCCTAAGTTGTCTGTCTCCCTGCTAAATCTATTAGACTTTTAACTCACAGAGAACATTTTTCTTCCCCAAATGCTTCAGGGTAACCACAGTACTTGCTAGACATAAGCTATTTAAATCAATGTGTTTATTAAACAGAAAAGCACTTCAGATCTTGTTCCTTAATCCATCCCTTCAAAACAGGGAGAAGTGTTAAGCTTCTACATAGGTCTGAAAACATTCTATATGCCAGAATGAATAAAAGTCTTGACAATTTCTTATGCTCTACTGCCCCATGTCAATATTGTTAACCAAAGTGAAAGAAAGAAGCAAACAAATAATCTATTGTTACAGATATATGATATCTACAACACTTAGATATGTGATGTGTGTGTGTGTGTGTGTATAAAGTAAAAGTATCAAGCTGAGCTACAGATTTTTTTTCTTTTTCTTTTTTTTTTTTGAGACAGAATATCACTCTGTTGCCTAGGCTAGAGTGCAGTGACATCATTACAGTTCACAACAATCTCAAACTCCTGAACTCAGGTGATTCTGCTGCCTCAGCCTCCCAAGTAGCTGAGACAACAAGTGCCTGTCACCATGCCTAGCTAATTTGTTCGTTTTTGTAGATAGGGTCTCACTCTTGCTTCGGTCTCCAACTCTTCACCTAGAGCAATACTCCTGCACTGGCCTCCCAGAATGCTAGGATTACAGGCATGAAGTGTCTTCTTAAAATAGCTATTTTTAAAACTGCTTGGTAATAATATCAATTATCTTACTGGATTCAAAGAAAAGAAGGAGTTAGTTTTTATCTTCTTTGACTAAATTTTTTAAGAGATGATGATATCTAAACTCTGATATGGAACAAAAAGCACAATTAAATTCAAATGCAGGGAGAAGGAAGAAGCAGGCAGGGAGAGAGAGAAGGAGGGAGGGCGTTTGGTGAGCCCTCACTTACAACCACAATGTAAAAGTGTATGGCACACCTCTTGGGTAAAGGGCTCAACTACAACCTGAACTTCACCTAACAAATGCACACAATGTAACCTAGTTGTACTCTTAAATTAATCTGAAATTCAAAAAAAAAAAAAAGAAGAAGAAGAAGAAGTGTTCATTGCTCATTGGTTAGGGCACCAGCCACATATGTGGGGGCTGGCGTGTTTGGACCCAGCCCAGGCCTGCTAAACGACAGTGACAACTACAACAAAAAAATAGGTGGGTGTTATGGCAGGTGCCTGTAGTCCCAGCTACTGAGAGGCTGTGGCAAGAGAATCACTTGAGCCCACGAGTTTGAGGTTGCTGTGATCTGTGACTCCACAGCACTCTACCAAGGGTGACATAGTGAGATTCTGTCTCAAAGTAATAATGGTAATAATAATAATAAATTATAAAATAATAATAATTATAATAAAACGATGGTGCCCATAGCTCAGTGGATAGAGCACGGCCACATATACCCGGGTTGGCAGGTTCAAACCTGGCCTGGGCCAGCTAAACAACAATGACAACTGCAACAAAAACACAACAAAAAATAGCTGGACGTTGTTGTAGGTTCCTGTAGTCCCAGCAACTTGGGAGGCTGAGGCAAGACAATTGCTTAAGCCCAAGAGTTAGAGGTTGCTCTGAGCTGAGAAGCCATAGCACTCCACCCAGGGTGACAGCTGGAAACTCAGTCTCAAAAAAAAAAAAAAAGGAAAGGAGTAAATAAGCAGTGACCAAATTAAAAAATAATCTATGAATGAAAAAAGAAAAGTGAAGGCAGACTCTAGCTGAGCCTTCTCTATTGTGTTTGAGTAGTTTGGTCAAGGCCGCCAGGTGGACCCGGCAGGCCTGCTCTCAGTTTACCCATCTCCCACCTGCCCATTTGGCTCTTTATACTTCACAGGGATGCTTCACTCAGAGGAGGTAAATCCACCAGGCCTTGTCTGCAGTGGGAATACACTGCAGGCTTTTGAAAGAACATTTTAATTGTTTGAAAGGAGAGAGAAACTTAAAGTCAGGATATTTAAACAGAAACCATCATGTTTATACGATGGGTTATGGAACCATTAATTGTCTGCTTAGAGCCTCAATTATAAGACCTCTAAGGCACCACTGCAGAAATTAAAGCTGAGAAGATGCACGGGTAGCCTAGAAGAGTCATTATAGCCTCAAGGAAAAAAATGCCTCCCCTTCCCACAGGGGAGTGGGAGTCCACCCTGGCAGCCACCCTGTAACAGGACAGTCACCTTTTACGGCTCCCTTTCAACTTCGGGGCATACAAGTTGAATGGTGCTTTGAGTAATCTCCTAACAGCTATGTACATAGAGAGCTCTCATTCTTCTTACTGGAATAAAACAAGGAACGTATTTCCCAACAGAAAATGGGTCAGTTATCATTAACTAGCTGAAAGGTATGAAGCAATCCACCTTCTAGACAATCCTACAAATGTTGCAAATCCTCAAAGCAGCAGATGAAATTCACTTTAGAATATATTCTGTGGGCTTAACTGAGAGCTCCTATCCTTTGACTCACTTCATTAATGATAAATCTTCCCAGGCCCTGGAGTGGACTTTGAGCTATGCGAATAAGTCAACGCATCAAACCAAGTCAATAAACAGGTTTCTCCCTTCTTTAAAAAAAAAAAAAAAAAAAAAAAAAACTGCTCATAGCAAAACCTACGGGTCATAAGAAATAAACTATGCAGCAATAACTCTGTGCAATGACATTAGCCAAAGAAAGGTATTAAAAGATAAAGGAGACCAATCTTTTATCTTAGGAAGCCCAAATCTTTGAATGAGCAGTAATGAGGCTATTTTATAATAGGTAGACAGTAAGTTATGAATATTTGCAGATTGTTTTGCTAATTTGCTTTCTCACTTAAATGTATCTACAACTCCCCAAAGCAATACTCACAGCTCTTTCTCAGTCATAGACAGATCTGTGCAGGGCCCCTGGATGTCTGATCCGCCTGACACAAGTTTCCAGCCAAACAAATAAAGCAACACTGCCTCGTTTCAGTGCCCTGAATGCAGATAAGTGTCTCATTTGCAGTTATTTCTTGCCACATATTCTTCACTTTTGTGATTTTTGTTGATTTTAATGTTTAAAATTATCCCCAAACATAGTGCTGAAGAGCTGTCTGGTGCCTCTAAGCAAAAAAAGGCTGTGATATGCCTCATGAGAAAATACATGTGTTAGAAAAGCTTCCTTCAGATTTGAGCTATACTGCTGTTGATAAAGTGGTATTGCCCATAAGTGCAATGTTAATAAATCACTCATACACACACACATATACACACAGAGAAAGTCTTTAAATAGAAACACATAAAACAAGATTGCATATTAATTACATGATGAAAATATTGTGACCAGAGGCTTGGAGGGAACCTAACCGCATATTTCTCCTAGAAGCAATAATTCAGTAATAAATTCAGTGCATAGAACATAACTACTGAAAAAAAAATGAAGCTGAAACGGCTTAGGCCACAGCTAATAGGCAATGATAGCGAATGTACTATTAATTGAGATTTTTTTTACAGATTAATATAAAAGCATATACGATTAAGTTATATCGTTTGTATTTATAAGATAAAATCAGAGTTACTGTTGCTCCTTCCCCCAGGAGGTGTGCCTGTCTTAACTGTTTCACTATAACATGGCTGTAATTATTATGCTATGTTTTAATGCAATCTAACTTTTAGATCAATTATCTGTGGATTCCTTTTATGTCCATTTCAATCAAACGTGTCTTGGAATAAACTAAAGCAACAAAATTTGTTATTACACTGGCCCATTATTCTATTAAGTTAATCATCATGGTTCACTCCACTCACATTTGTACAGATTTCTAGTGTATAAGAAAGGCTTAAACATAATTCGGGTTTGTATCTGGCTGTATATTTACTAGTTACATGAACCTGAACAAATAATTTTACTTTCCAATCCTCAGTTTCTGAGGCTGTGGGAAGACCAAATTAAATACTGTATGGAAAGTTGCCTTGGCACCTGAGCGGCAGACAGCAGGAGCTCAGTGTTATTTTGTTTTAGTATATTTTTTATTGGTAGTTATTTTTGGTATTCTATTGATTATATTGTTATTATTTTTCTTGTTAAGAATAATTGGTCCTATTTTTAACCTCAAGATTTCTGCCTTTTCTTTATCCCTATCTGGCTTTTGAGCCAATGCATATTCATTAATTTTACTAATATTAATGAAGTACTTATTCTGTTAGAGATTTTAAACTCATCCCTAAATGCAGTAAGGAATAAGACCCAGGTTTTAACCAAGAAGGTTTCAATCCAGTGGGGGAAAGCAGAAAAATATATGCTTTTGTTTTGTTTTGCTTTGTTTTTCACATAAGGTCTCACTATGTCACCCAGGCTGGAGTGTAATACAGTGTTCAGAGTTCACTGTAGCCTTGAACTCCTGGGCTTCAGTGATCCGGCTTCAGCCTCCTAATTAGCTAGAACTATAGGTGCATGCCCTAAGCCCAGGTAATTTTTTGAAAAGAAGGTTTTGTAGCAAAATAAAAACTTTTTATGGAGATGGAGTCTTACCATATTGCCCAGACCAGTCTTAAACCCTTGGCTACAAGCCATCCTCCCATTTCAGCCTCCCAAAGTGTTAGCTACCACACTAAGCCAAGTTTGTTTGTTGTTTGTTTTTAATAGTGAAATGGGATAATATTTTGTCAGGATATGCAGAATGCTATAAATCCTACAGAAGGGGGTGTTGGGGATAAGAGTGTTACTCTTATAAAGTAACACTTAATAAGTTTTAATGTGTGAGTAGAGAATAGCCAGGGCAAAGACAAAGAGGCATTTTTCACAAAAATAGCAATGTGGGCAAAGAGCAGGGGACAAAAAAGAAGAAGTCGAAACTTACAGGAGCTTCACCAAGGTCATAGGAAACAGTTAAACAATAAGGATAAAGGAGCTGGGGGGAGCAGAGGCACATTAACTTATTATGCCCCATTACTATTCTGTAGTTTAATATTAGCCAACACTTATTTTAGCAACTACTAAGCATCCAGAATTTTCAACAGGCTGCGATGTATTTAGAACAGAGGCACTTCAGAGACAGAGAGGATGGGCCATTGCAAAGGGGACTGTCATGGGTGGATTCCTGGGAAAGGAGAATAGATTCATAAATGCTCATCTAAAATTAACATTGTTGACATCAAAGCAATGTAGCACCAGCCCTGAGTTTAGGGTGGCCCTTGTGCAGGTCTCAGGAAACATTTGAAAAGTGATCGAATGCTGGTTCCATCAATTATGCTGTTCATAGCTGGTTTGCTCAACTCTGCTGTTCACGACAACAGGAGCACAGTCTGTTGAACAAAACAACCCAATGCAAAAAAACAGTTCAGTGTTCTAAAAAGTATATATTTTAACGGTATACATATATAGCCAGCAAGGAACTTAGTGGGGGATAGCTGAGATCTATTTTACATGTTCACTGATACTAACCAAGGTCACCATATCCAAGTGGTATACCACACACAAAGGGTTTGCAGGGACAGCTGGGCAAGAAAACCATTGTGATAAATAAGCTAGCTACTTAACAGGGAAGCAAGAAAATTAAGAATCTAATTATACAATATATTAAGCATAGGACAAAAAATAGTAGATTATATAAAATTTAACCAAACATAATTTTGACTTTTTTCTGGTCCTAAGATGATCTCCTCAGTGTCATCATTACTATAAAATACAGCAATATTGGCTCCACACCTCTGTAGAGAGGCTAGTCAATTGAACTCAAAGTCAACTGTCAGATAGTAAGAAACACAGTTATAGTGTATCTGAACTCTAAAGGGCGAAACATTAAGGTCCTATTCTAGTTCTTTTTTATCCAGTGTTCCCCTTTTCCTTGCTCATTTGGAAAGCAGTGACAATAACTGGCCAGTTTTTAATCAATTTACACTACTTTGAAGAAATTAAGTATGAAGCTAGCAATGGCTTCAAAATGAAAGAGGTGGATGTGAAGTGAACGGCTGGTGCATTTACACCGTTCACTTAGCAGTGTTCAAAGCGACAAATTACAGCAGTGGTTCCCAAGCACGGATAGTAACATCAAGTAAAATATGAGCAAGCTGACTCCAAAAGCAGTTTAAGCCTAAAACAAAAAATAAAACACATGTTTCTTTCAAAAATCAAATGCTTGTTAGATGATCATTAAACAAAATCACATTAGCACATATTTTTGAAGTCGTGAATTACAATTTCACACCTGCTCAACAAATTTAATGAACACAAAAGAGAACTGAAACTAATAACTATTACTTAAATAATTATTGTAAGAACAATAATTATTACTAATTGAAGCTAACAATGAGAGCTAAGAAGCTCTTAATCATTTCAATATGGGATTAGGAAACATTTTGAAAGAAACTAAATCAGTTACCATTGGTAGGTCAATACAAATACATTATCAGGAGCTCTTTCCCAGAAAAACTGGGATTTATTTCCTGCTTTTATATTAGAAACAAAATAAAGACTTCAAAGATGACTCTAAGGTTAAGAATGTGCTCAAATATTAAATGCGTGTATTTACAGATTTCTCGCTTTGCACAGGAAAGTCCACTAACAGACTTTAGAAATACTTTTCCATGCTAAGGCTTGGATCTAAAAGATTGCATTTTTAATAGTATAATATCAATAATTTAAAGGATCATCTATAACTATGTATTGTGCATTCAGCAAGAGAAAACATTAAAATTAAATGATCCTTAACTACTATGTGTTTTATTATCAGTGTAGAGAGTCATTTAATATTTATCTAAAAATTAGGTAGAGTATTCAGATAAACAGATTAACAAATTTCTTCTAAAAGTGGCACAAAAGTGGGGCATGGTGGCTCACGCCTGTAATCCTGGAACTCTGGGAGGCAGAGGTGGGTGGGTTGCTTGACCTCAAGAGTTCAAGAACAGCCTGAGCAAGAGCAAGACCACATCTCCACTAAAAATAGAAAAAATTATCTGGGCATTGTGGTGGGTACCTATAGTCCAAGCTATTTGTGAGGGTGAGGCAAGAGGATCACATGATCCCAAGAGTTTGAGGTTGCTGTGAGCTATGATGCCACAGCACTCTACTGAGGGTGACGGAGTGAGGCTCTGTCTCAAAATGACAAACAAAAACACAAAAATAAAATTGGCACAGAATAATTAGGTATAGTGGTAAAACCTTTTATGTGCACATTGAAATAAAAAGTGTACAGCTTCTGTATGACTTTAAATGTGCATATAAGTTGTTTGCTTTTGATACAAAAATTTGAATAGTCCACATTTGACAACTAAATGAGAACCATATCATTTTAACTTTTTTAAAAAAGAAATTGTATATACCCCACCCAAAGAGCACAGCAGAAAGAGAGTGAGTGAGCACACCCAGGGCCGCGGTTCACAATCATAACCAGAGAGGGGATTTTGACACCCCTATTGTTTGGGGGAGTTTTCCGGGGGGGGGAACAAGGTGGAAATGAAATATTACACAGAAAAAAGACAGGGACAAAATATGGCTTCAGCTAAAAAAGTAGTGAAATTCTCAAGAGAATTTTAGAATGATACATTCTACTTAAAAATATTTTGACTTAAATGTTTTCTAAATGCTATTCTCCCGTTTTCATTATTACCTGCATATTTGCATGAAACCAGAATCCATTGTTCAATATTTATCTGGTTTCTGTGGCTTAGTCCCTACCTAAACTCTTAATCCTCTCTTTGTGACACATGAATCCAATCACTATGGAAATAATTCCAGTGCCACCGGCAGAGGATTACAGCCTCCTGTGGGCAATATGCAG
Source organism: Perodicticus potto (assembly GCA_963574655.1). Classification (NCBI taxonomy): domain Eukaryota; kingdom Metazoa; phylum Chordata; class Mammalia; order Primates; family Lorisidae; genus Perodicticus; species Perodicticus potto. The sequence continues at coordinate 96,664 of CAUYRH010078673.1, forward strand.
GTAGAACAGGGGAAGAGGATCCTTGGTCTACAGCAGACGGTGTTGAGAAAAGAAACCACAGGATGGCAAAGTCCTGGCTACTTTATTAGTATACAGCTATAGCCAGATTACGGTTACCAAAGGTTCAGGCTCATATTGGTATGCGATTTCTTCACTAGTTTTTCTTTAAAGTTTATGGGTAATGTCATATTCACATTAAGATATTTATAGGCACTGAATCATTATTAACATACCCAGTTTGGTAACATAGCTAATGTGATAAATACTCCTTTGCATGGGTATGAATTCCAACTCTTTCTTCGAGCTAAAAGACCATAGGCCAATGAAGACAACAGCATTAGTTTCATAAGAGTGTTGTGTTATAAAGAATATGTAATTCAATAATTCATATTAACTATCCAGCTCTGGGCCCAGAATACAGTGAGGACGGAAGACTGGTAGTCTATGTTACCCTTTGTAGATCCACGATCAAGTTACTCAGGTAATTGCTATTTCTTTTCTAAGGTACTCTCTATTGATTGAAGTTGGTCTTCAGTTTTTAATTTAAGCAGCAAGTGCAGGTGACCTTCATTATTTGTGGATTCCGTAATGTGAATCTGCCTACTTACAAAAATTTACTTGTAATAAATAAATTTTTATTCAAACTCAGCACTCATGTTACTTTTACAGTCACTTGTGGACACATGCAGAGTACCTGACACTCAGTGCTCATGGTACATTCATGGTCACTTGTGGGCACACACAGAGTACCCCACACTCAGTACTCATGGGACGTTCACAGTCACTTGTGGACACGTGCGGAGTACCCCACACTCAGTACTCATGGGACGTTCACAGTCACTTGTGGACACATGCAGAGTACCTCACACTCAGTACTCATGGGACGTTCACAGTCATTTGTGGACACGTGCAGAGTACCTCACACTCAGTACTCATGGGACGTTCACAGTCACTTGTGGACACATGTGGAGTACCTCACACTCAGTACTCATGGGACGTTCACAGTCACTTGTGGACACGTGCAGAGTACCTCACACTCAGTACTCATGGTACGTTCACAGTCACTTGTGGATGCATGCAGAGTACCTCACACTCAGTACTCATGGGACGTTCACAGTCACTTGTGGGCACACACAGAGCACCTCACACTCAGTGCTCATGGTACGTTCACAGTCATTTGTGGGCACACACAGAGTATCTCACACTCAGTACTCACAGTACTTTCACAGTCACTTGTGGACACGTGTGGAGTACCTCACACTCAGTACTCATGGGACGTTCACAGTCACTTGTGGACGCGTGCAGAGTACCTCAACTCAGTACTCATGGTACTTTCATGGTCACTTGTGGATGCGTGCAGAGTACCTCACACTCAGTACTCATGGGACGTTCACGGTCACTTGTGGACACGTGCAGAGTACCTCACACTCAGTACTCATGGTACTTTCACAGTCACTTGTGGACACGTGCAGAGTACCTCATGCTCAGTACTCATGGTACGTTCACAGTCACTTGTGGACACGTGCAGAGTACCTCATGCTCAGTACTCATGGTACGTTCACAGTCACTTGTGGACATGTGTGGAGTACCTCACACTCAGTACTCATGGTACTTTCACAGTCACTTGTGGACACGTGCAAAGTACCTCACACTCAGTACTCATGGTACGTTCACAGTCACTTGTGGACACGTGCAGAGTACCTCAAGCTCAGTACTCATGGTACTTTCACAGTCACTTGTGGACATGTGAGGAGTACCTCACACTCAGTACTCATGGTACTTTCACAGTCACTTGTGGACACGTGCAAAGTACCTCACACTCAGTACT
>CAUYRH010078674.1:0-27905 GCA_963574655.1 Perodicticus potto
GGCCAGCCAAACAACAACGACGGCTGCAACCAAAAAATGGTCGGGCGTTGTGGCGGGCACCTGTAGTCCCAGCTACTTGGGAGGTGGAGGCAGGAGACTCGCTTGAGCCCAGGAATTGGAGGTTGCTGTGAGCTGTGATGCCACGGTACTCTATCCAGGGTGATAGCTTGAGGCTTTGTCTCAAAAAAAAAAATATATATATATATATATATAAAAAAAAAAAAAAAAAAAAAAAAAAATTTCCTTCCCACATAGGGGCACTAGTCAGATTACAGCCCACCCTAGAGACCTCATTTTAATTTAACTACCTTTTTTTTTTTTTTTTTTTTGTAGAAACAGAGTCTCACTTTATCGCCCTCGGTAGAGTGCCGTGGCGTCACACAGTTCACAGCAACCTCCAACTCCTGGGCTTAGGCGATTCTCTTGCCTCAGCCTCCCAGCTACTCGGGAGGCTGAGGCAAGAGACAACAACGCCCGGCTATTTTTCTGTTTTGCAGTTCAGCCGAGGCCGGGTTTGAACCCGCCACCCTCAGTATATGGGGCCGGCGCCTTACTGACTGAGCCACAATTTAACTACCTTTTAAAGACCCTATTTCAGAATATAGTCACATTCTGAGGTACTGGAGGTTTAGCCATCAACATAAGAATTTTGTGGGGATATAACCCATAACATTACCTCATTCACCAGCAGGGACAAAAAAATTCTGTTGTTTATTGTGCCATTTTTTTTGGTTTTTTCATTCGATGTTTATGTTCACTGAGCACCTTGTATCTGTCAGGGCTTGTGCTGGGCCTGGGGGAACAGCAGTGAGCAAAGCCACAGAAGGGAGAGAAGAAAATATCCAGGAGCCTCACAGTCCAGTGAAAAGAATAACTGGGGTGAGGACCACAGTGCCAAGGTGTTGTGCTGTGTGGTGGGCAGGGAAGCGCCCCTGGGGGCAGTTGAAGGAAAAGCGAAGTTTCTTTTCTTTTTTTTTTTAAACTTTAGTCAAATTAATATGAGGGTACAATATTTAGGTTACATTGTTCTCACTTCCAGGGTAAAGTTCCATTCGTAAAAGAGCGCCTCACCCCAGTTTCTTTCTTTCTTTTTGAGACAGAGTCTCACTTTGTTGCCCTCCGTAGAGTGCCATGATGTCACAGCTCACAGCAACCTCAAACTCTTAGGCTTAAGCGACTCTCTTGCCTAAAACAACAATGACAACTGCAACAAAAAATGGCCGGGCATCTTTGGTTCCAGCTACTTGGGAGGCTGAGGCAGGAGAATCACTTAAGCCCAAGAGTTTAAGGTTGCTGTGATGCCATGGCACTCTACTGAGGGCAACACAGTGAGAAAGAAAAAAAAGAAAACAAGAATAATGACAACTTAGGGAACCAAATATTTAGAAAAGCGTTTTTTGCTCTGCTATAAATTTTCCTCTTTTGATCTTTAAGCCAGTTGAATAATAGTTTATGACTCATTAGTATGCATTCAAGCTGAACATATTTTAATAACATATTCTAAGTTTGTCTAGATGATAATGAGGAAACAAAATATCACCTTGAAAAAGTATGCATCAGTGAAATATTGCCAGAAACATGTTGCATTTTAAAGAAATTACTATTCTTTAGCGGTAAATTACTAAAACATGTTGATTACAAGAACCAGAAACCAACCTGAACTAATATAGCTGAAAATGAAATATGCAAAATCCAAGGGGTTCAGGAAGGAACTAGAATCGGGACTTTGAAAGCTTCCAGACTCTGTCTCTGTGGACAGACTTCCTCTGCAGCCTCAGTTTATGTGGAGCAGTCTGGCTGTCTGACAACTCTCAAATTTACATTCAAAGGGTGGCAGAATATACTGACTTAAAATATGCTACTTTGGCATAAGGATTACTTTGAGCTAAAGGATCTAGAAAAACCACAGCTACAAGAAGAGCACTTTATTCTCTCCTTTCCTTCCTGAAAATAAGGAATTAAAATCTCTGTCTGAACACGCCCTCTCTCTACCAAGGGAAAGGAAACATTCTGTAGCTGGAAATCTTAGACAAGAGAATTCTGTACAAACAGACCTTGTTAAAATAATTCTTATCTTTTATCTTCCCTTTACCCTCCCTACATAATTTAGTCTACTTTTCCACAATTGTCTCTCTTTGTTCAAACTAACCATGTCAATTTTGCCACTTCTTTGGGTCTTCATTTCCTTGTGGGGGGTTCCCATGTCACATGAAATTTAAGATTAAATTTGTTTGGTTTTCTCCTATTCATTTTGCATGAATTTAATTCTCAGGCCCAGCTAAAGAGTCTAAGAGGGCAGAGGGGAAGTTTTGCCTCCTGTACACATCACAAGTCCAGATCCACTCAAAGATCACTGGCCACGCCTCAGTTCTAATCCCCAGTTCCTATAGAGAGAATCTGATGACCTTACTTAGTTAGGTTAAGTGTTCTCCCCTGATCCAGTCATTTATGGTGAGGGAAGTGGGATCATGCAATATAAATTTGGCTACCTCTGAGCTGTGGGGAGGGGAGGAAATTACTGACTATGAGCTGGGCTAACACATCAAGAGAAGTCCACTCAAAAACTTGTGCAGTGCTCAATCATTTCTCTCTGTTACTGGATACTTTCTATCTCTTATAATGAGGTATAGATCAAGAAAGTGATTTGTAGCAGGCACCTGTAGTTCCAGCTACTTGGGAGGCTGAGGCAAGAGGATCCTTTGAGCCCAGGTGTTCAAGACCAGCCTGACAGTATAGTGAGAATCTGTCCCATTAAAAAAAAAAAATTAAAAGAAGAATGTAATTTGTTCTAGGCCTATCAAAAATCCAGACATCAATACACATTGATGGTGAGACTGAGGGAAAATAACCACTCATACATTAGTGGTGGGAGTGCAAAAACTTATAAGCAGCATGTCAACCCCACAAAAAACACAGAAACAATTGCCTTCTAAGCTAGCGTTCTCACTTCTGGGAATCTATTCAATGGGGATCAAGATAAATGGCCTAAGATTATACATGTTTTCAGCCCTACACTTTCCAAAACAACAACAACAAAAACCACTGGTAAAATGTGCCTTATTGCAATACTAAAAGACAAAAAGCTGCGAGGCATAGTGGCTCATGGCTGTAATCCTAGCACTCTGGTAGGCTGAGGCAGGTGGATTGCTTGAAGTCAGGGTTTTGAGACCAGTCTGAGCATGAGTGAGACCATCTCTACTAAAAATAGAAAAAACTATCCAGGCATTGTGGTAGGCGTCTGTAGTCCCAGCTACTTGGGAGGCTGAGGCAAGAGGATTGTTTGAGCCCAGGAGTGTGAAGTTGCTGTAAAGTATGACACCATGGTACTCTACCCAGAGTACAGAGTCAGACTACAAACAAACCAACAAAAGACAAAAAACCACTCAGGATTCCCATCCCTTACACTCCAATAATTAAATGTAAACCCATCTTGGAACACACATGCTCTTATATTCCATATGCCAGTAGAAAAACTGTATTCGATGTTTAAAACTTTCAATTTACAGGCACCGTTTTATCAGCAGTGCTGCTATTTCATTCTGTGACAAAAGTCTGCCCTCCACATAGAGCTGATGTGATCTAGATGGAAAAATTTCCAAAAATATCTAGTCCCATTGGTTACCTCTCTGCATCACAGCCTATAGAGCAGCACTAACATGAAAGTGCTTCATCTGAGTGATAAACAAATGATATGGAAACATTTCGCAGCCAATACACATATTGGCCGAATCCTTGGGAAAATCCAAGCCAATCAAGAGCAAGGCTCTAAGTCAATCATTTACCCTTTTTTTTTTTTTCTGCAGTACATCTCTTCGCATATTGCAGACTTTAAAAATGAAATGTTTGAGAAACTCCTTCAGCACCTTTGCCACTGTGCTGATGAATTCCGGGAGTTCGTAAAATCGGACATGCAGAGGCAGATGTTTGCGGAACTCTTCCTACATTGTGACCATGGGAAGGTGGGTTCAGACCCTTAACCACTTACTTCTCAAACTATTTGTGATGAAAGACTAGTTTTTAGGTTGCTATTGATGGTGACATTTTAAATTTTCAATCTGTTGTGGACTGAATGAAAATGAAAATGGATTACTGGGAGGAAAAAAGAACATACAAAGTACAGTTTTTAAATTCTCAGATTCAAATTAATCAATTACTTCCTCTAAAGGCTATAAAATTGTCTAGATGCTATCTTCAATGGTTGTACCTTTCTCATGAGAGACTGGCACCTATTTGCAGACCACACTGCAAGGCATTGTCTTGGCATTTGTAAACTGTCCTGGCCCTGGTAGGAGTTTCTTTTAGTATGCTAATACATTATAAGACAGGTATAATAGGGTATAATAAGCATGAGGTGATCGCAATATCAAAAGACAAAAAGCTGCCAGGTGCACTGGCTCATGCCTGTAATCCTAGCACTCTGGGAGGCTGAGGCAGGTGGATTGCTTGAAGTCAAGATTTTGAGACCAGCCAGAGCAAGAATGAGATGATTTCTTGTGGCCATTTGGGTTCTAGCTAGTTTTGGCCAGTTTCTCCATCTCTTGTGTTATCAGAGACCTTGTTCAGGCTTTAAAGACGCTTTATTGGGCAAGGGACTGCCTTTTCCCTATCTCAAAAATGCTACCATAATGACCTAAATATTGTGGGTTGATTACAAGTTTGGATCTAAGCTTCCTAGCTGTGAATGGAAACATGACAAAACATACTTTCCACAAACTTTGTAAGATAAATACAAACTGGTGCTAAGTATAGAAATTTGAGGTTCAAATTTTAATTAGCAGTTTCTCCTTCCGGGACTCATTAAAGGGGCCCTATGTGATGAAGTGAACATCCTTTCTGATGGACTTGGAATAAGTGAAACAATGACTTTTTTTTTTTTTTTTTGGCCAGGGCTGGGTTTGAACCTGCCACCTCCAGTATATGGGGCCAGCACCCTACTCCTTTGAGCCACAGGCACCACCCGAAACAATGACTTTTTATTTTATTTTATTTATTTATTTTTTATTGTTTATTTTTTTTTGAGATAGAGCCTCAAGCTGTCACCCTGGATAGAGTGCTGTGGCATCACAGCTCACAGCAACCTCCGATTCCTGGGCTCAAGCGAGTCTCTTGCCTCTGCCTCCCAAGTAGCTGGGACTATAGGCGCCCGCCACAACATCCGGCCATTTTTTGGTTGCAGCCATCATTGTTGTTTGGTGGGTCCAGGCTGGATTCGAACCCGCCCAGCTCAGGTGTACGTGGCTGGCACCTTAGCCCGTTGAGCCACAGGCGCCAAGCCACGAAACAATGACTTTTTAAAGGCAATTTCCTATAACCACCTTAACTGTAGGCAAATGATGCTACACTGGACAGCAATTCAGCAAAGCCAATTCTTAAAGAAACCAATATATTGCAGTCTAGGTTCTCAAATTCCTGCTAATTTGGCTAATGTCAGGAATAGATTTTATAAAATCTGAAGTGTCTATGTGTCTTTCAGCCACTCCTTCTTGAATATTGCTTCTTTTAACAGAGATTATAATGACTATTGGGTGACATGGGCATCCAGATCTTACTCCCTGGTAAATGCCTGAAGGGCACTGTTCTCTGTTGGCCAATTTAACACCAACTCATATGCCATATCATAATACAGTAGAACTTCTGTAAGTTGACCACACAAGGAACTGGAACAAACTGGTCAACTTAACGGAAGTGGTCAAGATAAGGAAGTAGGCCTACTGTACTGATATGTCCATGTGATGAGTGTCCAGTCTATGAAAAGTAGATCAACTAAACAAGGTGTTCAACTATAAAGGTTCTACTGTATTTAGAGGAATTAGAGGGATTTAGAGGTTTGTTTGTGCTCTTTAGTTTTCTTGCCATCATTCAAACAGTAGTTATATGCTGACCTTAGAAGTAAAAGGGCAGAAAAAAATCCACTTCCATCTGTGTGGTGCCTGTGGCTCAGTGGGCAGGGCACTGGCCCCATATACCGAGGGTACTGGGTTCGAACCCGGCCCTGGCCAAACTGCAACCAAAAAATAGCAGGGCATTGTGGTAGGTGCCTTTAGTCACAGCTACTTGGGAGGCTGAGGCAAGAAAATCACCTAAGCCCAAGAGCTGGAGGTTGCTGTGAGCTGTGACGCCACAGCACTCTACCAAGGGCAATAAAGTGAGACTCTGTCTCTAAAAAAACAAGAAAAAAAAATCCACCTCCATCTTGGGTCTGAGAATTAAACCGACATAAGATAGAAGAGATAGGAGAAAAGCATACAAATTTATTTGTAAGTTTTACATGGCACAGGAGCCCTCAAAAGGAAACGAAGACGCAAAGAAGCAGTTAGTATCAGTTACTTCTATATCAGATTAGACAAATAGTGAACTGTGAAAATGTGGCTAAATTATGTGTGAAGACTTAAAAGATAAGAGTTATTCTAACAAACTTTATGCAGTATTCTCTTGGTTTCAATTTCTCATCCTTGAAGATAAGGGTGTTGCCTTTCCTTGTAGTATAGACAGAGTGTCTTTCACATGGGAATTTCATCTTCTGCTTTGAACAAACAGCATGAAGGTCAAAGTGATCTTGAATCTGTTGTTTTCCAAGTGTCTTTAAATTTAATAATCATATGCTAGAATAGCATATTTTAATAATACCTTCAGAGGGAAGGTCTTGGGTTTCTGAGTGATATTTCTAACCAGTAGCTGAGACAAGAATTCTGAAAACCTAGACTTTAAATTGAAAATGCTGGGTTCTTGAGGAAGAATGGCGAGTCATAGAGTAAAGAAGAATGTAAAATATGACATCAAAGCAGTTTTTCTATCACCGGGAAATTGTGACCAGCTGATAGGAGAAGGCAGTTGAAGTGGGTGTGACTAAAGCTTAGAGGTAGTCTGGGTCCCTAAGTCAGGATTGGTGTCTGATTCCCCATCCTTGAGCCCCAGTCAGGGTTGGAGGTTGAGGGCAACATTATAGACACTCTTGGAAATTCTAGTTAGATTGGGATGAAATTTAAGGACAGCAAACCCTTGTGCTTCATGTCCTGGATGTAGCTCAGAGACTGCAAGCTTCACAGATAAGTCCTGAATCCAGTATGGCACTAACGAGGAAGGATAGCAGCCACGGAAGGGGGAGGGGTCACAGTTTTCTTTTTAATCTATCGACAAGTCAATGGACATTGAGTTGTTTCCAATTTGGAGCTATTATGAATGAAGCTGCTAAGAACATTCATGTGTAAGTCTTTTTTTAAATTATTTTTATTTTTGGTTTTGGTTTTTTTTTTTTTGAGACAGAGTCTCACTTTGTCATCCTTGGTAGAGTGCCATGGCTTCACAGCTCACAGCAACCTCCAGCTCCTGGGCTTAGGCAATTCTCTTGTCTCAGCCTCCCAAGTAACTGGGACTATAGGCGCCTGCCACAATGCCCGGCTCTTTTTTTGTTACAGGTCAGCCGGGGCCGGGTTTGAACCCGCCACCTTCGGTATATGGGGCTGGCGCCCCACTCACTGAGCCACAGGCGCCGCCCTCTTTTTTTTTTTTTTGTAGAGACAGAGTTTCTCTCCTTGCCCTCAGTAGAGTGCTGTAGCATCACAACTCACAGCAACCTCCAACTCCTGGGCTTAAGTGATTCCCTTGCCTCAGCCTCCCTAGTAACTGGGACTACAGGCACCCGCCACAACACCGGCTATTTTTTTTTGCAATTGTCATTGTTCTTTTAGGTGGCTGGGGCTGGGTTCAAACCTGCCAGCCTCGGTGTATGTGGCCAGTGCCCTACGCACTGAGCTACGGGCACTGCCCTGTTGGATTATTTTTTAAGATTGCTGAAATTGATTTCTAATATTTAGCCTGCACATATGTACCTCCACCATATTGCCCATGACAGCTCAAATGACAGTCCCTTGAGAAATACTCAAGAAATTAAGGAAGGCCGGTGCGGTGGCTCACGCTTATAATCCTAGGACTCTGGGAGGCCAAAGCAGGTGGATCACTTGAGTCCAGGAGTTCAAAACTAGCCTGAGCAAGAGCTAGATAGACCCCATCTCTTCTAAAAATGGAAAACCTAGCCAGGCATTGTGGTGCATGCCTGTAGTCCTAGTTATTTGGGATGCTGAGCCAAGAGTGAACTATGATGATGCCATGGCAATCTACCCAGGGCAACAGAGTGAGACTCTATCTCCAAAAAAACAAAAAAAAGGAGGAGAGCACTACCAATACTAAAAAGTTCTATGGTAGCTATTGTGGGGATGATGTTGGGAGACACTGCCACTGAATCTAAAGGCTTTTAGATTCCCTTTTCAAGGGAAATGATTAGAATCCAGGGTGACAGAGGACATATGGCATTTAATTGCCAGAGACAAGATCCATAGTCAAAGTTGTTGTTCATAAATAGCATTGATATGTGATATTTTAATTCAATCCCTAAGGTCTAAGGCCTTATTTTAATAGGTTCAATTTAACTGTGGTTATTTCTTTAGTTCCTGAACATGTGTATGTAATTGGCATTATCCTAATGAACAGTGAGGGTTAAAGTGGCCATCTGAATCTTTTGGCCCACTTGGATTTTCTTGTTGATCATAGATGGTTTCTTTAGGAATTAAACAGATAGGATATCTACTATATTATTACTATATTATGACCTACTATGTATATATATGTGTGTGTGTGTGTGTGTGTGTGTGTGTATATATACATATATATATACATATACATATATATATGTATACACACATCCAGGTTATAGGTGATATATATAGCACTAACTCTGGAGCCAGAACTATGACTTGAGACAGCACAACAGAGAATATTGGCTTCTCATGCAGTTACCAGACTTAAGTCAGTTTGTACACCCAGAACTCTTTGAAAGGGGGTGGGGGTTGAGTCTCTTAGAAAAGAATTATACAAGACTTTCCTTAAAGGGCCTGTAAGTACACAATAGGGTGAATATGCATTGAGAAAAGGGAAATGTCTCAGATTTTCAGGGATTACTAGACACTGACTCCAAGTTAACACTAATCCTTTGAATTCTAAAACACCCCAGTGTTTAGAATCCATTACTTAAAGTAAGGATTTATGGATGTCGGGTGATAAATGCTACTTATCAAGGTCATGCTACTTATGGCACTGGCCTAATTAATCCGTGGATTTAGCCATGGTTATTCTCGTTCTTGAATGTTTAATTAGAATAGACACACTCAGCAATAACAGAATCCTTACATTTGTTTTCCAAATTAGGAACTGAGGACTATTAAAGTAGGAAGGACCAAATAGAAACTCCTGAACTTTCCCCCTCTGCCAGAATCAAAAAAACAAACAAATAAACAGATAACAAAAACAAAAACAGAGGCTAGAGACCCATAGCACAGTGGTTATGGCGCTGGCCACGTACACCGAGGGTGGCGGGTTCCAACCCACCCAGGGACACCTAAACAACGACAACTGCAACAAAAAAGTAGCCAAGCATTGTGGCAGGTGCCTATAGTCCCAGCCACTTGGGATGCTGAGGCAAGAGAATCACTTAAGCCCAAGAGCTGGAGGATGCTGTGAGCTGGTATGCCACGGCACTCTACCAAAGGCAACATAGGATAACTCTGTCTCAAAATAAAAAGACATAAAAAACCCAGAGATTATATATGAAAACATATAAAGGATTCAAGAGAAGTAATCCTATCACATTCTTTTCTAATTCTCCTGTTTTGTCTGTGTAGAAGATGGATACATTTTGAAGAATATTTGTAGATTACTGTGACTCTATTTGCAGTGGCTGTTCCAGGTGTGAAATCTTTATTGGACCTTTCATTCACAACCATTGGTCTGGCAAATACTCTTTTCTCTAGGGCAGTTTACAAGGACCAATAGAAGAAGTTTAATTCCACCTGATAGGAAGAGGTTCTTTGCCTTCTTTGCCTTAAGGGTAAGGCAGCTCTCCTTTTCTCTATCATAATCTAGCAGGCAAAGACATTGATTGCATTGACATATCACAGAGCATCACACAGGTCCATGATGTCTGTCATGGTGATTGGACTTGATGAGCCAGAATTGGCATTAGATGCCCTAGTAAGACACATGTGTGTCAGAGGATGGGAGATAAGCCCCATAAAAACCCATAATTTAGGCTTAGTGCCCATAGCTCAGTGGTTAGGGCGCCAGCCACTTACACAGAGGCTGGCAGGTTTGAACCCAGCCCAGGCCTGCTAAACAACAATGACAACAATAACAAAATAGCCAGGGGTTGTGGTGGGTGCCTGTAGTTCCGGCTGCTTAGGAGGCTGAGGCAAGAGAATTGCTTAAGCCCAAGAGTTCATGTTTGCTGTGAGCTATGATGCCACGGCACTCTACCAAGGGTGACATAGTGAGATTCTGTCTCAAAAAAAAGAAAGAAAGAAAGAAACCCAAAGTTTATTACCTTGGTAAAATTTTTAGCAGTTCAGTGGTTCCAAGTATAAAGTCAATTGTTGTATCCTGTGCCACCTAGCACTAAGAAAAAGGCACACTACTTATTGGATGGTTTCTACATTTTAGAAATAACTTTTGCCACATTTGCATATGCTACTTGTGAATCAACTGAGCACATGTATGTGTGTTGCTTTTATGCTTTAACTGAGCCATCAGTTGCCAGAGTGGATCCCAGAGCAACAAAAGGCTTTGCAGGCTTTACTAGGTAGTGCAAAAACTCTTTTTCACCTCATGCTTTATTTCCAGAAGATCCTTCAGTTATTTGGATATGGGTGGCACCTGGTATGCTGTGACGAGTTGCAATAGTAGGATCAAATGGTAGATCCCTCGATTTTTAAAACAAAGCCCTGCCCTCTACTAAAGTTTACTATTCCCCTTTGAGAAAGAGCTCCTGCGTGTGTTTATGTTCTGTAATTCATAAAACCATATCCTTAGGATTTGTTCACTTTTCTGTGCATTTGGTTAGTATTTTTAAAAGGTTGAATTAAAAAAAAATTAAATGGAAAAATAAAAGCCCAAATATTCCAAAAACACTTATAAATGAAGAAGAAGTTGGGGAGAATTTCTCTGATTTAAAAAATAAAGTTATATTGGCTGGGCGTGGTGGCTCACCCCTGTAATGCTAGCACTCTGGGCAGATTGCTTGAGCTCAGGAGTTTGAGACCAGCCTGAGCAAGAGTGAGACCCCATCTCTAAAATTAGCTGGGTGTTGTGGTGGGTGCCTGTAGTCCCAGCTACTCAAGAGACTGAGACAAGAAATTGCTTGAGCCCAACAGTTTGAGGTTGCTATAAGCTATGACACCACTGCACTCTACTGAAGGCAATAAGGTGGTGAGACTCTGTCTAAAAATATATATATGTGTGTGTATGTGTATATATATATATGTATATAATAAATAAAGTTACATTAATTAAAATAGTTTTGGCTTTGATGCAGGAATAGATAAACAAATCAATGGAATAGACTATTAGACCTGGCATCAGACCTCTCTTATGATAGTACGTGAGCATTTAGTATATGACACAGGTAGCAATATAAATCAATGAGAAAAGAAGTAATCAATAAATCATATTGAGGCAATTGCCTTTCCATATTGAGAAAAAATATAAAATTAGATTTAAAAAATTAGATTCCAGCCTTACTAATGAGGAAAAGTGAAGTGAATTCTATCTAATCAGAAAACTAAATGTGGATCGGTGCCTGTGGCTCAGTGGGTAGGGTGCTCGCCCCATATACCAAGGGTGGCAGGTTCGAACCCGACCCTGGCCAAACTGCAACAAAAAAATAGCCAGGCATTGTGGCAGGCACCTGTAGTCCCAGCTACTCAGGAAGCTGAGGCAAGAGAATAGCCTAAGCCCAAGAGCTGAAGGTTGCTGTGAGCTGTGATGCCATAGCACTCTACTGAGGGTGACAGAGTGAGACTCTGTCTCTAAAAAAAAAAAAAAAGAAAAGAAAAGAAAACTAGATATGGAAAACAAAATTTCAAAAATATAGAGCACACATATTCTGACTTCAGTATAGCTAATATTTTATCAAAGGATATTTCGGGGGTGGCGCCTGTGGCTAAAGAAGTAGAGCGTTGGCTCCAATACCAGAGGTGGCAGGTTCAAACCTGGCCCCACCAAAAACTGCAACAACAACAAAAAAAGAATATTTTGACTTGGCGCCTGTACCTCAGCAGCTAGGGCGCCGGCCACATGCATCAGAGCTGACGGGTTTGAAACCAGCCTGGGCCTGCCGAACAACAATGACAAAAAAAAAAAAAAAAAAAACAACCACAGCCGAGCATTGTGGCAGGTTCCTGTAGTCCCAGCTACTTGGGAGGCTGGGGCAAGAGAATTGCTTTAGCCCAAGAGTTTGAGTTGCTGTGAGCAGTGATGTCACAGCACTCTACTGAGGGCAACAAAATAAGACTCTGTCTCAAAAAAAATGAAGAATATTCCAATAGGCCAAGCATGGTGTCTCATACCTATAATCATAGGATTATAGGCCACTCTGGGAGGCTGAGGCAGGGGGATCGCTTGAGTTCAGGAGTTCAAAATCAGCCTGAGCAAGAGTGAAACCTCTGTCTCTACTTAAAAAAAAAAAAACCAATAAAAAACAGATGCAAACCATAGAGGAAATCATTAATATATTTGACTACCTCAAAATTAATGGATAACATTGACATGGCTAAACTTACCAAAAGTTAAATTAAAATATGGAAAAAATATTTGTTATGTAGGTAACAATGATCTGTATCAAAATTTTTTAAACTAGTAAGAAATAGGCAGGGCACAGTGGCTCACGCCTATAATCTTAGCACTCTGGAAGGCTGAGGCAGGTGGATTGCTTAAGTTCAGGAGTTCAAGACCAACCTGAGCAAGAGTGAGATCCCCATGTCTACTGCAAGTAGGAAAAAAAGAAAAAAAAAACTAGCTGGGCATAATGGTGGGTGCCTGTAGTCTCAGCTATTTGAGAAGCTGGGGAAGAGGATCACTTGAGCCCAAGAGTTTGAGGTTGCCGTGAGCTATGATGATGTCAGGGCACTCTACCCAGGGTGAAAGAGTGAGGCTCTGTCTCAAAAAAAAAAAAAAAATTGACAACTATCCGCAACTGAAGAATGGGAAAATAACCCGAAAAAAACATTCACAGAAGAGGAACCCTAAATATATAATAAGTATATGAAAATATATTAAATGTCAGCCAGGTACAGTGGCTTATGTCTATAATCCTAGCAGTCTGGGGGGCCAATGCAGGAGGATCACTTCAAGTCAGGAGTTCAAGGTTAGCGAAAGCCAGCCTTTGTGGTGGGCAGCTGTAGTCTCAGCTACTCCGGAAGCTAAGGCAGGAGGATTGCTTGAACCAAGAGTTTGAGGTTGCTGTGAGTGATGCTAATGCCATGGCACTCTACCCTGGGCAACAAAATGAGACTGTATCAGAAAGAAAGAAAAAGAAAGAAAGGAAGGAAGGGAGGGACGGAGGGAGGATAAATCTCACTAATGACCAGGGAAAAGCAAATTAAAATAATAAGATTAGGCTCTGCGCCTGTGGCTCAACGGGCTAAGGCGCCAGCCACGTACACCTGAGCTGGCGGGTTCGAATCCAGCCCGGACCTGCCAAACAACAATGACGACTGCAACCAAAAAATGGCCGGGCGTTGCGGCGGGCGCCTGTAGTCCCAGCTACTTGGGAGGCGGAGGCAAGAGACTCGCGTGGGCCCAGGAATTGGAGGTTGCTGTGAGCTGTGATGCCACAGCACTCTATCCAAGGTGACAGCTTGAGGCTGTGTCTCAAAAAAAAAAAAAATAATAATAATAATATTAAAATAATAATATCTGATAGATAAGAATAATAACCATTCTTATCTATCAGATTGAAAGAATAGTATCAAGTTTTGGTGTGGATATGAAGAAATGATACTGTGATTCAGTGCTGGTGTGGACATTTTGTGGAGCAATTTGGTAATAACTATGAAAGTTGGAAGTGTACATATTATACAACCTAATAATTCCTCTTCTAGTTATTTGCCTCAGAGAAATGTTTGCACATGCACACAAAGAAATATGTATAAGGATATCCAGGGGCCGGTGGCTCACGCCTGTAATCCTAGCACTCTGGGAGGCCGAGGAGGGTGGATTGTCTGAGTTTAGGAGTTCGCGACCAGCCTGAGCCAGACTGAGACCTCATCTCTAAAAATAGCTGGGCATTGTGGTGGGCACCTGTACTCCCAGCTACTCAGGAGGCTGAGGCAAGACAATCACTTAAGCCTAAGAGTTTGAGGTTGCTGTGAGCTGTGATGTCACAGCACTCTACCGAGGAAGACAAAGTAAGACTCTATCTCAAAAAAAAAGAAAGAAAGAAAGAAAAGGATATCCACTGTGTTGGATATCCTGCATTATGTTGATACTCACAATACTGAAAATAATCTAAATGTCCATCAATGGAGGAATGTTAAAAAATTATGGTGTTTTTATATTACAGAATGCCATATCATGCAGAGAATAAAACATATTTCTTTGCATTTATTGATTAGGTCTCAATGTTGAGTAAATAAAAGCAATTTGAAGAAGCAATGTTGAGTAAATAAAAGCAATTTATATACTACTATGTCAATTTTTTCTTAAGTACATACACAAAATGTTAACAATCATTTCTGGGTATGGGAGAACATATCATATGTTGATTTTATCCTTTTCTGTAATTAATTTTTTTTTCAAAATTAAGCAACACACAAAAAAGAACAACTAGGAAACTTTTCATTGTTGCAAGTAACATTCTCAGGTAAGGTTAGACAAAAGGTGAACATTATACATTGAATTTGGCAATTGATAAGTCAATAACAAGTATTTGTTAAACATCTAATTAAATGGAAGGCATTTTGACATGTCATAGAACAGAGAAGTCAAATGAAGCCTAAAAGTAAGATACAGCTTTCCTGATTTTGACACTGCAGCTTTTATTTACATATATTGATGATGGTGATAATGGTGATAAAAGCTTCAATAAGCCAAGTTCCAAATGTATAAAATTCTTAAATTTCATGTAACAAACTTTGAAACTCAGTTTCAATTACAAACTTTCTGCTTAGGTGGGATTTTTGGATCGGCAGAGGACATTGGCCTTGCTGGAAATATTCTATGACCAAAGTTCAGAAATGCTGAGACGTTTACTCCGAAACCCAAGACAATGTAAGTATCACTCAGAGAAAATATGTGCAAGCTGAAGGATCATGATACACTGATATGATAACACAAAATCAATCTACTGCTATGTAATCTCCACATATAACATCTCTTTTAGATCATGTTTATTCCCTGATTAAGTAAACTTTTAAAAAAATTTTTTGAGGCAGAGGCTCACTCTATTGCCCCTGGCTGGAGTATCGTGGTGTCATAGCTCATAGTAACCTCAAACTCCTGGTCTCAAGAGATTCTCTTGCCTCAGACTCCTAAGTAGCTGGGACTATAAGCATGCACCACACTGCCCATCTAGTATTTCTATTTTTAGTAGAGATGGTGTCTCACTCTTGGTCAGGCTGGTCTTGAGCTCATGAGCTTAAGCAATCCACCTACCTTGGCCTCCCAGGGGGCTGGGATTACAGGAGTGAACCACCAGGGTCCGCCACGAAATTCACTCTTGATCACAACTAGAAGTATTTTTTACCATAGTACAATACTCAAAAGTGTTATGTCAGAACTCAGCTAGAACTCAATTTAGCAATGGTAATTCCATTTTTAATGCCCAACCTAGAATTCTAGTATTTCTAAGAAAAGTGTTTCCTTCTCCCAAGCATTTTTACATGCATGTTTACTGTACTGATACAGTAAAATATCCTTTTTATATTACTACCAAAACAAATAGAATTATGTGTTTTATTTAATTTATTTTTTTTTTCAGAGGCAGGGTCTTTCTATATTGACCAAGCTGGCCTTGAACTGCTGGATTCCAGTGAACCTTCCACTTTACCTTCCTGAGTAGCTGGGACTTTAGGCATGTACCACTATGCCCAGTGTATCTTTTAAAGAGCAAAGTCTTTTAGACACCCTTGTTCATCATGCCTAAATCCTAGTACTTTGAGAGGCTGAAGCAGGAGAGTCTCTTCTTTTTTGTTGTTTTGTTTGTTTTTTTTTTTTTTTGAGACAGAGTCTCACTATTTTGCCCTCGGTAGAATGCTATGGCATCATAGCTCACAGCAACCTCAAACTCTAGAGCTCAGGTGATTCTCTTGCCTCAGCTTCCCAAGTAGCTGGGACTACAGGCGCCTGCCACAATGCCCATCTATTTTTAGAGATGAGGTCTATCTTTGGCTCAGGCTGGTCTCAAACTCCTAAGCTCAGGCGATCCACCCACCTCAGTCTCGCAGAGTGCTAGGATTACAGGCGTGAGCCACTGTGCCCAGCCAGCAGGAGGATCTCTTGAGGCCAGGAGTTTGAGATCAGCCTGAGCAAGAGTGAGACCCCATGTCTACAAAAAATAGAAAAATTAGCCAAATGAGGTGGTGTGTGCCTGTAGTCACAGCTACTTGGGAGGCTGAAGCAGGAGGATCACTTGAGTCTAGGAGTTTGAAGTTTCAGTGAGCTGTGATGACATCACTACACACTAGCCCAGGAGATAAGAGTAAGATTCTGTCACAAAACAAAACAAAACAAAACAAAACTCTTTTAATGGCTGTATTAAAAAAATGTCAAAGAATGTCAACATTTTATTTATGTGTGAGGATATATTACTTGGATACTTAAACATCTGTGAGTGATATACATGAAGTATTCCTGAAAAAGTTGAGAATCACTGTTTTACAGCTTAACTACTAAGTGTTCTGGGGAGAGGATGGGGACAGTCTTGTGGCATGAGGGCATGAGTCCCACTCACTATAGTGCTGGATTCCAGGATTTTGTTGTTTTTTAACTGTGGGATTCTAGTGAATGCTATGCAGTCTTTCCCAAAGTTTTTATCCAGGTGTCCACATAAGACTTTCCTATTTCTAGAGGAAAATAACTAAGGAATGAATAGAAAAAAAAGAAGAAAAGAGGAAAGGAGAGAAAATGAATTTGGAAAAAACATAGCTCTAATGAAAGACTCTCAAGAGTCTTTCATTTTTAGATTGCAGATAGGGAAAAGATACTTGAGATGGAAGAAGTGTCCCCTTCCCCATTCCTATGCTGCACTTACTGGGAAGACCACAAAGGTAGAGGATAATTTCTATGTGCCTTGGTAGTCTAGGGAACCCTCCAAGTAGCAAAAGAAAAATCATTTTCAGTTCCAAAACCACAACTTTGAGGAAGGGATGATCTCTAATTCATAGTAGTAAAGATTTTTTTAAATGTTCCTTTATATACCCTTTTGCTTTTTATTATGTTGCAGCCAAAGGTAACTGATATTTACGTAAAGCAATAGGCCTAGGTCAGGTGCAGTGGCTCACGCCTATAATCCCAGCACTGGGAGACTGAGCAGGGTGGATTGCCTGAGCTCACAAGTTCAAAACCAGCTTGAGCAAGAGCGAGACCCCGTCTCTAAAAATAACTAGGTGTAGTGGTGGGTGCCTGTAGTCTCAGCTACCTGGGAGGCTGAGGAAAGAGAATCACTTAAGCCCAAGAGTTGGAGGTTGCTGTGAGCTGTGATGCCACAGCACTCTACCGTGGGTGACAAAGTGAGACTCTATTTCAAAAAAAAAAAAAGAAGAAGAAGAAGAAGAAAAGAAAAGAAAAGCAATAGGCCTATACTGCAATCATTGTGCTCAATCCTTTGTGGGGGGGCATTAATTTAATAGTTTCAATTGTGCGTTCTAAGATTAATAGTTTAGCTAAATGTTTTGTTTTCTGCATCAGGGCCATTTGTTGAATTTGAAGAGATAGACTTGCCTGAATTTTGGGGAGACATGGATAACCAAAAACACATTTATGAAGACTTTGACCAAGTGATCTTTGAAATGAATACATTGCTTTGGGAAAAACGTGCTAGCAAACCCCAAAGTAAATTATTAGAAAATCTAGAAGATCAACAGGAACATGATGAACAGAGAATACCAAACCCACCAGAAGAGCAGAGCGAGACAACTGCTGAACAAAGTCCACACAGAATTTCAACTGAAGAAACAGAACAAGACAGAGAGACAGCTGTAGAAGAAAACGGGTACGACTATTTAGAAATAGAACAAGGAACTCCCACAGGGTTACCTCCAGAACAAGGATCAACTACAGAATTGATAACAGAACAAGAACAACACAGGAGGGCAACTACAGAAGAAGGATCAATAGCAGAACCAGAACCACACAGAGAATCAGGTGCAGAACAAGGATCACCCAGAGCGTCAATAACAAAGCAAACATCACACAAAGAGTCAGTTGCAAAACGTGGCTCCCGCAGCAATTCAGTAATAGAAGAACTATACCAATGGCCAGAAGAAGGATTTTATGGAGAGAAAAATTCAAAGGAACAACAGGGTATGGGACTTAATATCACAATCAGTAATAGATAGAATGTTAAAAAAAACAAAGTACAAAATCTAGGGTGTCTACTCTATCTGAGTACATTGAGATCCCTGTACCTAAAGAGAGGCCTGGAGAGCAAATGCATGAAGAGGAACCGTTGGTGAGTTCTGAATGGCAAGAGAAAGCTCCAACATCACATAGAAAAGTTTGTCTTTGAGGCAGTAGTGCAGTTCTCTACAACGTCAGCTCCCTGTGTTATGGAGTGTTTTTTAAAGTCTTTTCATGAGGCCTAGTACGGAGGTGTGAAAAAAAGAAAAGACAAGGGGAAAAAAAAAAAATAAATAAAGTCCTTTCAGAAAACACTCGTGTAAGTTAGGATTTTGTTCTGGCATATCAGGTCATGCAGAACTCAGACATATTTTGCTATTCAACATGAGTCTCTAGATCTTCAACAATCAATTAAATGCAAAACAGAGTGTCTCTATTATCAATTTACCTAGAATTTCTACTGCACTATAAGTCCATTTGTGTGGAAGAAATCTAGCGTTGTTACATACAGAAATGCTTTACTAGGGCTTCTGAAAAGGCATTAGAAACCCTTTTGTTTTAATTATGCAATCTGATACCAGAAACCACCTTTTAAAATTTCCATTAGCCAGGCATGGTAGCTCACACCCATAATCCTAGAACTTTGAGGGGCCAGGGAAGGAGGCTCACCTGAGGCCAGGAGTTTGAGACCAGCCCGAGCAACATAGTAAGAAGTTGTCTTTACAAAAAAATAGAAGAATTAGCTGGGTGTGGTGGTATGCGCATGCAATCCCACTTACTTGGGAGGCTGAGGCAGGAGAAACACTTGAGACCAAAAGTTGAAGGATGCAGTGCGGTGCCACTGCACTCCAGCCCAGGCAACAGAGTTAGACCCTATCTCAAAATAAACTAATAAATAAATAAATAACATTCAAGCTCAAGTGATCCTCCTACCTCAGCCTTGTAATATTTATTCGTATCTCATTGGTCAGTATTTAGGCATACAGTAGTCTCTCCCCGCTCTGTATTTTTTTTTTTTTCTAAGAGACAGAGTCTCACTTTGTTGCCATTGGTAGAGTGCCATGGAGTCATAGTTAACAGCAACCTCAAACTCCTCAGCTCAAGTGATTCTCTTGCCTCAGCCTCCCAAGTAGCTGGGACTACAGGCATCTGCCACAATGCCCGGCTATTATTTTTTTAGAGATGAGGTCTTGCTCTTGCTCAGGCTGGTCTCAAACCCATGAGCTCAGACAATCCACCCGCCTTGGCCTCCCAGAGTACTAGGATTACAGGCATGAGCCACCACACCCAGCCCTCTCCCTCTCCCTCTTTTTTTTTTTTTTTGAAACAGTCTGTTACCCTGGCACCATCATAGTTCACAGCTATCTCAAATTCTTGGGCTCAAGTGATTCCTCTTGCCCCAGCCTCCCAAGTAGCTGGGATTACAGGTGCTTGCCACAGTTCTCGACTAAGTTTTCTATGTTTGGTAGTGACAGGGTCTTGCTCTTGCTGAAGCTGGTCTCTCCTGAGCTCAAGTGATCCTTCTCTGTCAGCCTCCCAGAGTGCTAAGATTACAGGTGTGAGCCACCAAGCCTGGCCAATAGGCCACCCCTTTTTCAAGGTTTTGCTCTCCACCGTTTCAGTTGCCCATTGTCAGCTGAAGTCTTAAAATATTACATGAGGAATTCCAGAAATAAACAATCCATTAATCTTAAACTGTATGCCATTCTGAGTGATGTGATGAAATCTCATACCACCTGCTCTATCATGAGCATGGCATGAGTAATTCTTTTATCCAGTGTCTCCATGCTGTCTGCACTACCTGCCCATTAGTCACTTTCCAGCCGTCTGGACCATAAGACTGACTGCGGCTGTCTTGCAGTGCTTGTGTTAAAGTAATCCTTATTTTACCTAATAATGGCCCCAAAGCACAGGGAAGCCATAAAGTACTTCATTTAATGTGAAAGTTCTCTCAGTAAGGAAAGAAAAAAATCATATACTGAGGTTAAGTTCTACAGGATGAACAAATGATGAAATGTGGAGAAGAAAAAAGAAATTCATGCTAGTTTTGCTGTTGCACTTCCAACTGCAAGAGTATATTAGAGCCCAGTTCTATCTGGGATTTCAAGTATTCCCTGAGGTCTATTCTCCACAGACAGAGGGGATGGGGAGACTGAGAAATGTAGGTCTCATTTTGCGTGGCCAATGGGGATATAACAAACAGCTTTCGTCACAGAATTGCTCTCAGTGAATATGGTTATTAAGTGATATCGCGGTGGTTTATGACACAATATAGATGGGAAAGTAGGATTTGGGATTTTCTGTATACAAAGCATTTCTATCATTCACTGGCTTTAGAAATCTAATATAACATGAAATTTCCAATTGATAACTATTTTCTTTTGTACCTTTTAGAAACTGAAAAAAAGGAAGTTCCAAAAGACAAATCCTGTGACCCCAAGTCCCCCCAAATAGACGGAAAGTCATGGTCAGGTAACTCCTCGTTTAACTCTCCTTTCATTTATACCTCTAGAACAAAAACACCGTGAAAATGAAGATAAACTGGTTGTGTCGCAAAATGTGTTTTCTACAGGTGAAATTTTTGCTTGTAACTGGAACATGAATGCTGAATTTGAAGATGAGAAACAGGCAGACATTATCTATGGTAACTCCAGGTACACAGGTACATGTTAACAACGAAGTTAGGAAGCCTAAGTGGCAATCCAAGGGATGAATTTAATATACTGGGGTACTCTGTGATAAAGATTGGGTTTAGCTGAGACGCGATGGGAGAGTGATGCTTGCATTTGTTTTTCCCTGAGAGGATAGATCAAACAGACACAAAATGGATGTTTTGGCGGTGGCGTGCTATTGTTTGTGGCAAGTGCTACCAATGAGTGCTCTTCTGCTTTAAAACATATGGTATTAGTATGTATTTTTTGTACCATTATACGATCTCACAACTGCTTCGAAGCTGTGATCCAAACATGCACAGATAATCAGATATTAGATGGAGATAATTTCGGCTCTTCCTCCTGGGTCCACATCCAAATATGTGAGACTAGTGAGAATCTGTCTTGGTTTTGAAGACTTGCCAAGAAAGATGTACTCAACAGAGCGAAGAGTAGTTTTTAGCTTTAAGATAAACCACGTGTTTAACAATGATAGTTCAAAACTTACTTATATTTTGCTAAAATGCCATTACATCATCTTGCCTTTCACATCAACAAGTAGTAGCGCTAATGAGATCAAGACTGCAAATTTTCTTTTCTCATGTAAGCCTTGATCAAATAAACTTTCTATTCTCAAAATATTCTGATGAAATACATGGCGTTGGTTAAGCTCTTGTGGCCGACTAGTTCACGTTCTTCTTCCTAGTCGTCTTTACTTCAATTTTGCATTACCATTGTATAAAAATTATATGGGTAATTTTTTTTTAATTTTAGAGACAGAGTATCACTGTTTTTCCTGGAGTACAGTACCCTGATTATAGCTCACTGCAACCTCAAACTCCTGAGCTCAAGTGATACTTCTTTCTCAGCCTCCCAAGTGGCTGGGACCATAAGCATGTACCACCACACCTGTCTAATTTTTAAAATTTATTTTGTGGAGACAGGGTCTCACTATGCTACCCAGATGGTCTTGAACTCCTGGCTTCAAGCAATCCTCCCACCTCAGCTTCCCAAAGTGCTGGGATTATAGGTGTGAGCTGCAACACCTGGCTGGTAATCATTTTTTTTTTTATTAAATCATAGCTGTGTACATTAATGCAATCATGGGGTACAATGTGCTGGTTTTATATACAATTTGAAATATTTTCATCAAACTGGTTAACATAGCCTTCATGGGATTTTCTTAGGTTTTTTTTTTTTTTTTTTTTTATTGTTTTTATGGAACCATTTGAGAGTAGGTTGCAGGTATATATATTTTTTTTTTATTAGATCATAGTTGTGTACATTAATGCAATCATGGGGTATAATGTGCTGGTTTCACATAACATTTTCTTAAGTTAAGACATTTATATTCTACATTTAATAAATTTCATATGTACCCTTGTAAGATGCACCGTAGGTGTGGTCCCACCAATTACCCTCCCTCCACCCTTCCTCCCCCCTCGCATCCCCTCCCTCTCCCCTTTCCCTATATTCTTGGGCTATAATTGAGTTATAGCTTTCATAGTAGGGCTGAGTACATTGGATACTTTTTCTTCCATTCTTGGGATACTTTGTTAAGAAGAGTATGTTCCAGCTCCATCCAGGTAAACATGAAAGAGGTAAAGTATCCATCTTTCTTTAAGGCTGCATAATATTCCATGGTATACATATACCATAATTTATTGATCCATTCATAGGTCGATGGGCACGTGGGTTTCTTCCATGACTTAGCAATTATGAATTGGGCTGCAATAAACATTCCGGTACAAATATCTTTGTTATAATGTGATTTTTGGTCTTCTGGATATATACCTAGTAGAGGAATTATAGGATCGAATGGCAGGTCTATTTTTAGTGTTCTCTAAAACATCTTTCCAAAACAAACGTATTAGTTTGCATTCCCACTAGCAATGTAGAAGTGTTCCCTTTTCTCCACATCCATGCCAATATCTCTGGTTTTGGGATTTTGTGATGTGGGCTAATCTTACTAGAGTTAGATGATATCTCAAAGTAGTTTTGATTTGCATTTCTCTGATGATTATGAATGATGAGCATTTTTTCATACGTCTGTAGGGTGTGTGCCTATCTGAGATGGGATCACTTGTTCTTTTCTTGCTAATATGCTTGAGTTCTCTGTGAATTCTGGTTATTAAACCTTTGTTGAAGACATAATCTGAAAATATCTTCTCCCTTTCTGAGGGCTGTCTGCTTGCTTTACTTACTGTGTTCTTGGCTGTGCAGAAGCTTTTTAGTTTGATCAGGTCCCAGCAGTGTATTTTTGGTGTTGCTTCAATTGCCCAGGGGGGGAGAGGGTCCTCCTCATAAAATATTCACCCAAGCCGATTTCTTCAAGTGTTTTCCCTGCACTTTCTTCTAGTATTTTTATAGTTTCATGTCTTAAGTTTAAATCTTTAATCCAGTGAGAGTCTATCTTAGTTACTGGTGAGAGTTGTGCATCCAGTTTCAGTCTTCTACAGGTCGCCAGCCAGTTCACCCAGCACCATTTGTTAAATAGGGAATCTTTTCCCCACTGAATGTTTTTAATTGGCATGTCAAAGATCAAATAACGGTAAATAGCTGGGTTCATCTCTTGGTTCTCTCTTCTGTTCCGTACATCTACCTCTCTATTTTTGTTCCAGTACCATGCTGTTTTGATCACTATCGATTTATAGTATAGTCCAAGGTCTGGTAGTGTGATTCCTCCTGCTTTGTTTCTGTGTTTTTTTGCTTTCAATTTCAGCTGGCTTTCACTCATCTTAGTCTGAAGTTTTTGTTTTTTATTTTTTAATTTTTTTTTTCCTTTCTTCCTTTAGCGATTCTCTTGCCCTTTGCCTCCCAAGTAGCTGGGATTACAGGCGCCTGCCACAACGCCCTTTTTATTTTATTTTATTTTTTTGGAAGAGACAGGGTCTCACTCTGGCTCACTCCAGCTCATGCAGGTCTTGAACCTCTGAGCTCAGGAAATCCACCTGCCTCGGCCTCCCACAGTGCTAGAACTACAGGTGTGAGCCACCATGCCCAGCCACCTGCTTTGTTTTTATTTCTGAGTAATGTCTTGGCTATTTGAGGTTTTTTCTAATTCCATATAAAACAAAGTATTATTTTTTTGAGATCTTTAAAGTATGACAGTGGAGCTTTAATAGGGATTGCATTAAAATGTATATTGCTTTGTGTAGTATGGACATTTTAACAATGTTGATTCTTCCCAGCCCTGAGCATGGTATGTTTTTCCATTTGTTAACATCTTCAGCTATTTCTTTTCTTAGAGTTTCATAGTTCTTTTTATAGAGATCTTTCATGTCCTTTGTTTGGTAATCATTTTAAAAATCATATCAAGTCTCCCCTGCCCAGAAAGAGATCACCAGTAGCTCCTTTGCACCCCACCTCACTTTGTTATACCTCTGCCACAACACTTCACACAGCGCGTTGTAACTAGTGTTGCTTACATGTCTGCCCCCCCAGACTGTGAGCTCCTTGAGGGCAGGTACTGTACATTATCTAGTTGTGTCCCCAGGGCCTGACACATTGCAGGCATTAAATAAATCTTTGTTGAATGAAAAAAAAAAATCAGACTCGGCACCTATGGCTCAATGGGCTAAGGCGCCAGCCACGTACACCTGAGCTGGCGGGTTCGAATCCAGCCTGGGCCCACCAAACAACAATGATGGCTGCAACCAAAAAATGGCCGGGCGTTGTGGGGGGCACCTGTAGTCCCAGCTACTTGGGAGGCGGAGGCAGGAGACTCGCTGGAGCCCAGGAATTGGAGATTGCTGTGAGCTGTGATGCCACGGCACTCTATCCAGGGTGACAGCTTGAGGCTCTGTCTCAAAAAAAAAAAAAAATCATATCAAGTCTCGTGTAGAAGGCATAAGGCCATGAATGACTGAATCAATGAATAAATCAAACATAAGTAGCTTTGCTTAAATTTTATGGAATATAACACTAAGCTTCAAGATAAATATATTAGTGAAGACTCTTACGAGGAGGGATTGTACGGTGATATTTATTTATTTAACTGGGAAGTTCAGAGTACAGCTGGCTTCAGACACAACTGGGTCCAAGGGCTCAACAATAGCAACAGGACACTGTCTCTCTGCCTCTCGGCCCTGTTCTTCTCTGTGTCACTTTCAGTTTGAGGCAGTTCTCTCCATATTATGGCAAAAATGGCCATGAGAGCATCTCTAAGCTTATATCCTACTAGTTCAGCAATTGGAGTACAAAAAGGAATGGTTCTTCCCTAATAGTTGCTCCAAGAGTTCTGGGGCTAATTCTTTTTTTTTTTTTTTTTAAACCATAAACACATAGGTCATGTATACATTAATGCATGCTAATTCTTATTGGCCTATATAGTGGATTATATGTGAATTGTTAGCCAGAACTATATCTCACAACCATCTAAGGTTCAAGGGTGGGGAGGCTCAGTACAACCTGACTCATCTTAACTGACATTGAGGAGAAAAGTTTTCCCAAAGAAAAAAGGAAGATGCTGTCCTCATGAAGGGAGCATGAGGTATGATTATAGCTTGAATATATATATGTATGTGTGTGTGTGTATATATATATATGTATATATATATATTTTTTAATTTGAGACACAATCGCCCTCTGTCACCCAGTAGAGTGCCATGGCATCATAGCTTACAGCAACCTCAAAAATAACAGATGTCGGCTCGGCGCCTGTGGCTCAACGGGCTAAGGCGCCAGCCATGTACACCTGAGCTGGCGGGTTCGAATCCAGCCTGGGCCCGCCAAACAACAATCACGGCTGCAACCAAAAAATGGCCGGGCGTTGTGGCGGACGCCTGTAGTTCCAGCTACTTGGGAGGCAGAGGCAGGAGACTCGCTTGAGCCCAGGAGTTGGTGGTTGCTGTGAGCTGTGATGCCACGGTACTCTGTTCAGGGTGACAGCTTGAGGCTCTGTCTCAAAAAAAAAAAAAAAAAAAAAAAAAAGAAAATATTTCAAATTGTATATAAAACCAGCACATTGTACCCCATGATTGCATTAATGTACAGTTATGATTTAATAAAAAAATTAAAATTAAAATTTACTGTTTACTGGAAAATGTAGTTACTGGAATTTTGCTCTTCAGTAGGTCCTTGGTCTCAGGGATTCAAGGAATTAACCCACAGACCACAGATTAGTAGCCAGACAGGATTTTATTTAGAAATTAGAAATGAATGGCTCAGTGCCTGTGGCTCAGCGGGCTGAGGCGCCAGCCATGTTCACCTGAGCTGGCGGGTTCGAATCCAGCCCAGGCCCGCCAAACAACTATAACGGCTGTGACCAAAAAATGCTGGGCATTGTGGCCGGCGCCTGTAGTCCCAGCTACTTGGGAGGCAGAGGCAGGAGACTCGTTTGAACCCAGGAATTGGAGGTTGCTGTAAGCTGTGATGCCACGGCACTCTACCCAGGGCGAGAGCTTGAGGCTCTGTCTCAAAAAAAGAAATTAGAAATGAATACAGAAGAAGAAAAAGGCACGAGAGCTTCTGGCAGGGGAAAGGACTGAGAAGTCTCTACGTGGGCTTTTTTTTTTTTTTTTTGAGACAGAGCCACAAGCTGTCACCCTAGATAGAGCGCCGTAGCATCACAGCTCACAGCAACCTCCAATTCCTGGGCTCAAGCGAGTCTCCTGTGTCCGCCTCCCAAGTAGCTGGGACTGCAGGTTCCCACCACAATGCCCAGCTATTTTTCTTGTTGTTGCTGCAGCCATCACTGTTTGGCGGGCCTGGGCTGGGTTTGAACCCACCAGCTCAGGTGTACGTGGCTGGCGCCTTGCCACTTGAGCCACAGGCGCCGAGCCTTTTATGTCTAAATATGCTATTGTCACATGGATTGATGCTTATGCAACATCTTTACCTCCAACTCCTTTGGACGATTTCCTCAGAAATACATATGGATATAAGGTTTTAGATTCAAGTTAGATTAAGAAGTTCAAGGTAGAACTATAACAGCTTTGCAAATATGGATTTCAGTACTGTATTTAAAAGACACAAAGAGTGACCCTGGCCCATCACTATTACAACCCTCGAGGCTATTAATAATTCTCTGGCAAGGAACTCAAAGCTTTGGCAAAGCCTGATGGAGGCCTGAGGGTAGGAAAATATGAGAGTCTCCTTCCCCACCCCCATCTCCTTATGCTGAATATCGATTTTTCTTGCTTCATCTTGCATTTGAAACAGTTGTCCCTAAAGAGAAAGAGAGAAAGCTAATTTCTTCCAAAGCAGCCACTAAGCAGAGACAACAGTCACCAATCAATACTCAATACCGTAAGAATTAAAAAAGCACAGTCCACTCTCTTTTAAAACTTCAAAATTGATAAGTCTCTGTTTGGCAGAAGGAAGATACACAACAGGCGCTTGCTGGATCTCCTTTTTCAATTTTTACAGAGTAGAAAAGAGCCAAGCCACGGACATCTTTCCAAAAAGAAAGCTGTCCTAGATTAGGTGGAGCTCAAACCTTCTTCCTTTAGAACTTTGGGAAGCAGATAGAATGTTTAAGTACTTATTCCTTATTAATGACATCGCTAGCATACATTTTTTAGGTAAAGAACTATGACAGAAGACAAAAAGACAGAGACAGAAAGTGGCACGTGCACAAACGCACTGCTATTCCACAAAGGGTCGTAGGAGAAAGAACTACAACTGACGTCACTCTTCCGCTGGTGGGAATACTTGATCATACGAGGAGTCTACGACACTATCTGGCTTCTCTGTAAAGAAAGAAATCTCTGCCTAGGTCAGTTTCTTGTGAATTTCCTAGGCCTGAATTCCATGGATGGACTGTGTCCATTCATTAATGCACTCATTCACCTTCCCCCCCGGCGGAAGGGACTGCATTCATTCGTTTCCTGGCCAAGGAACCCATACACCTATATATACCCTGAGGCTAGA